>CABFWB010003590.1:34388-76030 GCA_902151455.1 Timema bartmani
ATACTCTTTCCCAGAC
Organism: Timema bartmani; assembly: GCA_902151455.1. NCBI lineage: Eukaryota > Metazoa > Arthropoda > Insecta > Phasmatodea > Timematidae > Timema > Timema bartmani. The sequence continues at coordinate 34,405 of CABFWB010003590.1, forward strand.
CAACAAATAGGGCAATGTCAACAAAGGAAAAGCGAGGACTGGGGAGGAAGTTTTGAAACGAAGGGGAAAGGGTTGCCAAGGAAATCCGCTAGGGGCGTAATTGTCGTAGCTCGTGTCGTCGCTAGTGATCGAGCGAGGCTCCTCTGGTCTTTCTTCGATGTTGAGGTCAAGAGGTTAGACGTGCGTTGAAACTGCCACGCCTGTGCTTCCGCCACGCTAGTGGTACAGTTGGTGAAAGCATGGTGATCATATCCGGGAACATCCGTGTACTGTAAGTAGAATCTTGTGTATTTACTTCTAAATCTATCAGTATTAATTTTCCTCTTCTGATTCTCTTGTCGTAATTTAGGATATTTTGTGGATTCTGTTTTGTAGATGTCCTTTGATTCAAGAGACATGCTACAGTGACCTTAAAAATAAACAAGATGCCATGAGTCAATCATATTAGTTACCACTTACAACTAAACAAACATAACAGGTATTTAAGCCGAAAAGATAATTTGGAAAATATCAAACAAAGATTAAAGGCCGAAAGAGAATTTTTAATGTGTATGAAACAAGTCCACGGTAACAGCGCTGCTTGGTATAATGAGTACGTAACAAAAGAGACGAAACACATTAATTTATAGCCCTAGAAGGTCCCAGAGACAGATTAATAAGAATTCAATGGAGGGCACGGATGGATAAAGCAAGGAAAACATGGCACATGCGTAGAACTGATAGAACACCTGGCGCTGGCCCAGACAATTCTAGTCCGGGGACTTCTAAGGAAGTATCTACTATTGTCCACTGGGTTCTTAGGGCCTTGTTGCGTGGAACTTGTGACCTAATCTGGCATGAGACACGATGCTGGCCCCTGGGACTCTCGTCAGTCAAACGGGAACGTGTAAGTGGACAGGACAGGTGAAGCCTCTTCGGGAGTAATTGTGTATCATATTTACTAATCACATTTATAATGTTCCAAATTTTATATTATTTAAAAAAATATATATTTGAAAACGAAGCTAGTTTATTTCTCAAATCTAAAGTGTGAATTATTTTTTTATAGATAATGGTATGCTGCTTACTATTGGTACAGACCATTGAGAGGCAGCCTTTCATGACTCTTGGGCCCATCTCCATAACACATCAACCACAGCCACAAGCAAAATAATAGTAATAAGTTTTGAAATAGGTAATTAGTTAAACCTCATATATAAGTACAATAAAATAAATTTTGACTAAATCAATAAGAGGTAACAAAACCTTTCATGTGTGTGTACCCTAATTTTATTACGAATGGATATATTTGACAGAAAAGTTACTAGATCGTCTTTTATTTATTCATATGTCATAGTCATATGATATGCAGCTGTCACTTCTGATAGATACATACATATAATGCGCCAATTATAACACATACAGCATAAACCTGGGTAACAATCCTACTGATATTGCAAAGAAAAGGGAGACGATAATTTAAAATGATTGCACAAGAAAGTATTAAAGAAAAAACTGCTAAGTCTATATTGTGATGGTATGCACAAACGATGGTAATGGACGATAGTAGATTACCTTAGAAAATGGAAGTGCAGTAAAAGTAGGAAGGAGACCTAGGGGTGGACAAAGATTGAGAGGATTGATACATACAGTAAGAGGAATAGAACAGCAGGCAGTAGAAGAGGAATGGTGGGACAGAGTAAAGTGGAGGAGAGGTGGCAGGGCAGAGGAAAAGGAGGGAGGGTTATTGTCAACATACGCAACTCTGCAGAGTGATGTAAAGCAGGAAATGATGATTATCAATACATAATCAAATAACAATAGTAATATAGTAAAATGTTATCAATGTTGATCTCAATAAATACGTTTGTATTTTCCAATAGGTGCTCCAAATGTCCATTTGTGATAAAGTCAAGGTAAATATTATTTCTTGTACACCCTCTTAGTAGTTTGTCAAATGACAGACTTTATGTGCAATATAATTATAGCCCGTATACCTGGGTCCCTTATTAAAGATTTTAATATGACCTATTACTAAAACAATCTATTTCTCAACTCTACTGCTTTACACGTGTTTTTTGTAAATTACCCCTGTCAAACCTACTATATGTCAGCCAGGTGGGGGTTCCCCGAGATTTTAGGAAATATTTTAAGGGTTCTTCCAAACAAAAAAGGTTAGGAATCACCGCCCTAGACCATCAGGTTACTATTTAACCAATTGGGGTTTTAATTATAACAAAAAAAGTTACTGTTCAATTACAATTAAATTTTATATGCAACTAAAGAATTAATGTTAACAAAATCATTATTAAATTGGATAAAACAATGCATAAAAGTTAACATCTTACACTTACCCCCTTTTTCATAGATTCAGATTAAATATTTGGGATTTGTTAGTTTAGTTTAGTTTTATTGGTTAATCACTTTCACTTGCCAACTTTTAAATTTGCTATACTAACTTTTTGTATAGTAGGGGAAAGGTTTTATTCAATACATGAAACAAATTGTGTCCATATATATATATATTTTTAATTTCATGATTAAATTATAAATACATGAATATAAAATTAAAGAAACAGAGTAAGCCTGTTTTGTCTCATTGAAAGTTTTTGTACATTTCAACCAATAGTATTATTTTATTCCTTACTGTCAATACCAATAAATGCTTTATTTAAAATACAATATCAATACTGAGTATTAGCACCACAATATCACTAACACAATACATAATATTATTACCATTAAGTACAATTTAAAATTTTTCACGATATGAAACATTACAAACTTAACTATAAGTTTATTTTGTAGCAGAGCACTGGGACAGTTTAAATTAGAAGGTTCAGAATTCCTGGCTACAGATCCAGAGGTCCTGCTTTTAAAAAATTTCTGTGAAGCTGTGGGTCTGAAATGGAGTCAAACTATGTCTCGTGAGGTCAACTGAAGAGCTACTTGAATCAATAAGTAGCAGCTTCAGTTTAAAAAACTGAGATTAACAACCGGCAGGCTCTTTGTGCTGACCACATGACATCGTCTATTCGTAAATGTTGGCACTATTATCGCTAATGGCGGTGGCCGCAGACTCACACCAAGAAGGTTTTTTTTAATTGGAGTAGAAATTGTTTGGATAACACACTAAAAAACACATTTTAAGGGCAAGCTCTCATTGTCATGAACAGGTTCTTCAGGTTCAGAATAATTGTGTTATGTTATCCCTCCCTCCTCGTTTAACCCAAAACTATTAAATACTAAAAGCATCTGTGAGGTGTGCAAGACTAAAAGAAATATCATGAATAGATTTCAGGGGCCAAAGTAAGAAACTGTAAAAGAAATTCACAGGTAAAATTCTTAGGTTATTCATAAGATTATTTGCTCACTAATGAATCTGTCCCATGGCTGGTTACCTGGAATATTAGCTACATGATTACGCTCGTCAAACCAGAAAACTTATCAATGTGTGGTTTTCTAAATTCTTCACTTAACAGACAGCAAAATTGGATTTAGTTTGAAAGGTTTTCATTATTTAATTTTTTTTTTTTAAATACAACAAAACAAATTCTCTGATATCAATTGCACTGTTTCTCTAAGTAAAATATATAAATCATATTGTAATGTAATTGATTTGACCTTAAGGAGTATTTGAAAGCATTGACCATATTATCGTTCTAATTATTTATATATTCAAAACATTTTTTTTTATCATCCTAATTTTACATATAATTAAACATATTTTACTTTGCGCTTAAATCACATCTTCCTCTAAATTATTTACTAGTTAGTTCGCACCCCGAGGTAAGATGGCAGCATCTACTGGAACCAACCTCACTTAATGTCTTTCTACGTAATCTAACCAAGTTAAGATCTTTTAAAGTAATTTCCTGTTCAAGAAGAATGTTTTACACGCAGTAGGTTTTTTTTTTGAGTTTGTAGGTGTGTAATTCACCGTTAGAAAATGTCCCTTCTAGAAGCTTCTATTGAGCTCAGATATATACAGTGATTTTGAAATTTCTCTTTACTGTGAAATCAGTCGTGGTCACAGACAGACGTGTGTTCGGTCTTGAATGGACGTATTTTAAGCGCTCGGTGATAATTAGTTGCTAGGCCCTCGACATGATCGTATTTCGATTTAAATATTAACACAAATATGTTTTTCTTTTAATGGAATAAATTGACATCAAACTTTATGTAACGTGTTATCATTTTTAAGTTTAATGATAAGACAAAGGTGGCATCATAAGCAAAGCACACTGTTGCGCAATAGAAATGACGACTTACTGTGGGGCATAATATAATCTATAATAAATGACTTCCAACCGAGGAGCTCTTAAATGATTATATAACAATTGGCGTTCCAACGTGGTGCATTTATCTTGGACGAAAGTTAGGTAATATAACAAATGGCGACACAACGTGAGGCTTGATACGTAATCAGCAACACATGCTATAAATGAATAATATGACAAATGGTGTTCCAACGTGGTGCATTTATTTTGCTATAAAAGGATAACATAACAATGTTCAAGTGATGTTACCTATATAAATTAGGTTTAATGTTTAAAAATGAGGTGGCCCAATGGCTAAATAATTTTATAATAAAGGAAATTGATAAAACTAAATAAAAAGGAAAAATAAACTACTAAGAGTAAATTTGATGAAGAAAGCCCACCTAGAGAAAGAGGAAAAATGTGGGAAGAATCCAATGCACAAAGGTGACATCTTCCTTTCTTCTGTCTTCTATAGTAGAAGTAGTCACACATTTTAACACAAACACATAGACAAATATTATTCTATTTGTGTTAAAATGTGTGTGTGACTTCTTCTACTAAAGAAGACAGAAGAAAGGAAGAAGACGTCACCTTTGTGCATTGGATTCTTCCCACATTTTTCCTCTTTCCCTAGGTGGGTTTTCTTCATTAAATTTACTCTTAGTAGTTTATTTTTCCTTTTTCTTTAGTTTTATCAATTTCCTTTATTATAAAATTATATAAGTTAGGTGTTATTCATAGATGAATTAAACTTTAAAAATTGGCAAAGCACAAAAGTTTAAAATAATATTGTTTAAAAATTATGTTCAAATATACTATCTGTTTTTAATGAAGTATTTATTATAGGTTTAAAAATATTTTCTCTGTAAACTTGATTCTATACATTTTTTTAAAATGGAACTGTCTTGTTTGCATATTATTGTTGAAATGCCTTCTTAAAAATGCCTTCACCCTCCTAGTGCCACGCCTATTCCAGAATTCACGCGTGAAGAATGCCAGTTGCCTGTTAAGTTTTGTGTGCGAAGAATGCCACAGCTATATCCTAACTTTTGTAAGGGTTTGCAAGAAAATTCACCAAACCTTTATTTATGAAGCGATTATTTTGATTTATCATTTTAATCCGTATGTACTGTTCTTTAATAATAATAAATTAATGCAATTTAATTAAGACTACATGATTTCTAGATTTTGAATTTATTTTGAATTTTTTTGAATTGTTAATTTTTTTCAAAACGAATGCTAATTAACATATTAAAAAAATATTTTATAGACATTTCAATATTATTTTGTCATAGTACATTTAGTTTTATACAAGAAAATAAAGTTTTGAATATATATGATAATTAGTAATTACAGAAATTATTATTTGATATCCTACATTAGATATTTTTGGGCCGTTTTTGCTTACTTTACAGCAAGAGTTATTATATTGCTTACATCATTAATAAATATTTAGGCGTACACATAATGAATGCGTTTTTCAAAAAATCTTTTATAATTAATAATTTCATATTTAAAAAAAATTATATAAATTTATAAAGTTATTGCCTATTTACCTACATTGGTAAATACATCTTTTCATTCACACAACATAACATGAAAATCTAAATAGTATATTTTTCTAAACTCAGAACAATTTAACCCATACATTTGAAAACTGTTTACAAAACTATTTACATCAGTATGAATGTATCCACACTTCTGTTTTCCATGTAGCTCGTATGTAAACCGGCGTTGCACTTAGCACATTGAGTATGTGACTGTCCGCCGTTGTAAATGTACTAAACTCTCAGTTTCAATAACAACTATTTACGGTTGATTTTTGTTGTCAACCTCATATATAATTATAGAGGGAAATGTTTTCTTTCCAGTGATATATGACACTACTACACTATCTATCAGATAAAGCGAGGACTAGCTCAAATATGGAGAGCCGACCTCATCGGCTTTGGCACTTTTAGCGGTAGTAGGTGGAGCCGATCAAATCGGCTCTGGCACTTTTAGCGGTAGTAGGTGGAGCCGATCAGATCGGCTCTGGCACTTTTAAGTAGTAGGTGGAGCCGATCAAATCGGCTCTAGCACTTTTAACGGTAGTAGGTGGAGCCGATCATATCAGCTCTGGCACTTTTAGCGGTAGTAGGTGGAGCCGATCAGATCGGCTCTAGCACTTTTAACGGTAGTAGGTGGAGCCAATCAGATTGGCTAGTGGAACTTTTAGCGATAGTATGAGGAGCCGGTCAGATCGACTCATGGCACTAAAAGGATTAAGAAACTACAGATTACTAACAACACAAATTTATCAAATACTTGAACTGTCAAAGAATTTGTTTGTACACCTTGTGTTTCTAATGGTTTTATTTTATGTTTTTAAAAATATATTATGAAATTTATTTAATCACTTTTATTCACTAATTCTTTAATATTATACAACCTGGTTAAGTAAAAAACCAGGTTTAACTAGCATAGATAAATACATTTAGTAGATGTAAACTAGTGTTACATGTAGTTAAATATGCAGTAGAAACATTGACAGTGGATATACGAGGGACTAGGACAGTGGAGGCCATTCTAGCAGTCATCAGGAGAAACAGAATTACATTAGTGAGTAGAAAAGCAAGGGTGAAATGGCATGGACAAGTAATGAGGATGGAAAGAAAATAATTGCAATGACATTGATCGAGGTAAAGTATTTAGGAAAAATACCTCAAAGGATACCAAGAAAGAGAAATGATGAGCTGATAGTAGAAAGTTGTGTGAGTGAGAGAAGAAGAATGGTGGAAGGACCGAGGAAGATTTTCTCATTTTACTAAACGACCCGGCCACGGGTTGGAAACAGTTCCACATGATGATAAAACTTGTTATAAATGTTTTAGGTGATCTCAGAGTTCTCCAGCATAACAATTAGATTAATTAAGTAAACAATAATGTCAAAAAGTGACATATTCTAAGGTCCTTAATTCTAACCATTTTGATTGCACCATTAGTAAATTATTGTCATATAAATTCAGTGCTGGAGTTATAGGAGTTGCCAAGTGCAGTAAATTTTGTAAAAAAAAACTATTGATATTTAAAAATTTAACATTAGCCATATCTTTGTTATTCAAGACGTGTATCCATGTGCCAACAATGTTTTATTAATAGAAAATTGATTAGTGTGTAAGAGATTTTTTAACTTGAAAAGGTCAAACAAGAAGTTTTATTGTATTTTTTAAAAATATTTCTTTTGGTGACCTACTAATTGATATGAATATTGTTTTACTTTCATAAAAAGGTAATTTTCTATGAGCATAAATTGTATTAAAGGTATATTAATGCATTACCAATTGCTACAAATTTGTATTATTTTATGCTGTAATCTATTAAAAACTATTTTTAACGTAATATAATAAACATTTTAAAAAATCATCATGGTAATTGATTTTTTTTTTATTTCAACACATTTAAAGGCAAGATATGCTAGGGTGGGGGGTTAGACCACTATTTAAATTAAAGATTATTGAAATAAAAGCTAGTAGCTGAACAATGAAAAATTATGTTTAAGTTTTTTAATTTATACTTTTAAGTCCCTCATCACTATCATTCATATACGACTTCTCTGTATCGTATTTAGTCTATAGTTTACATAGGAAGGGATTTTTGGGTTGGGGGCCGAGGGGGGTGGGGAAAAGATCTGTGTAGCCCCTAGGCAGAAAATATATAAGTCCGCCACTGTTTATATTAAAGTTTGAGTTTATCAGTTTCTATGTTGAAATGCATCATATTAACCTTTACTTGACAAATAGTTGGCCACGTAATTTGTGTGCTAATCCAAACCCAATTTTTCATAATAATTGTACCAAACACACTTTAGAATACACTTTTCAACAGAAGAGAAAGATACCCATCAGACATAAATGTGCAACACAGCGCATAAATTCCATCCAAAATGAATGTGTTTGCGGGACATCTCCTAGTAATGCTTATGACCCCCAATTTGTTTGTTTTTCTGACACATTCTCTCCTATGGTCCTTTAGGTCTGGATGTTATTAGAACAAATACATAGCACCAGAGGGGAAATGAAATGACTAAGCATGTTCAAGAAACCTTACCAAAAAACTTTCTACAAAACAATGGTAACTTTTATTTTAGACATAACTTCTCTCTCTTTCATCCGCTAAGAAAGACTAAATGTCCACACAAGTTTGTTTGGATAATCAAGGAATATGTTGAGCATGGTACACAATCACACGTCTGCGAGAAGTCTCTTGTCGGTCGGATAACTCTTGTGCTGGACCCTAGATAGCGCCCACTTGGATATTTGGTTGAGCTTGGCACAACAATCCTTGAGACTTGCCTTGCCCTGATTCTTGCTGTAGATGTTCAGGTAGATACCCAATACCACTATAAGACCCGACCACACATATCTGAACAAAAAAACAAAGGTGTGAACATCTCAGAATCATTTTAAATTGATAAAAATGTAGTCCTTGACAAATGTGATAAAACGCTATGATTCACAAACATCTACATAATATATGTAAGCCATGTGGTGTCTATCTGTCTGTCCTTCCAGGGCTCTTTTCCCCACTTCTCGATGTATCCTAGAGAGATGAAATCTGGTAGGGAATAGGGACGCTATAGAGCATAACATATTTGTGAGAGAAAAAAAACAAAAAATTCAAAGATCCAAGATGGCAGATCTAAGATAGCACTCAACACACAAAGTTTTTTTCCATACATCTCAATAACCTGATAAAACCATGTTCACAAATTATATTAGCTACTGTTACTAAAATATAAAACTAGATACAAACATGGAACAAGCGTTGTGTAAAATCAAAGACTGTGTCCAACGTAGATAGGCCTAGCCCCGAGTTTATAATAATGTCCTTAAAATTACTAAAATTTTAGGAACTCATTGGACGTGGTTGGTTGAATTATTCCCCTGTATTATGAATCAGTGTCCGAATATTGAATTTTTTAGAGCAAAATAAATTGTTTAGTTCACTTTAGTTTTCAAAGCCGTGATACATTAAACTTAAAATAAAACACACTATATAATACAAATAGTTGTGTTCTGTATGAAAATAATCAAAACAAGAGAGCTTTATAACTCTTCATTGTGTTGATTGTTCTCATAGAAAACAAACTAGCTATCATTTTTGTTTTGAAATCAATAGACATATATTAATACAATTCCTGTACCAAAACTACTGTCAAGGTGGGAAGCCTGGATACTGTGCTCGACTTCGATATGGGAAATGCTGGATAATTTTTTTAGAAGGTTTTTGTGGCTGGGGTTTGAAATAAAACTAATGTTATTGTAATTGAGCTGCTTTGGGGTAGTGACTTTCTACGTTTTGGCTGTAGTTACAGCAGTTATATGGGCTGAGAGATGAAATAAGATGTGTGGACAAGAATCAGAAGTTTGGATGGAATTACCGGTCAAGTCTATAAATAAACTTAAAATTCTCATCCACACAACTTGTCTAATCCCTCATCACAAATTATGGATGTTGTAACTACAGGCAGAAGTCAGAAGTTACTATTTTACTATTTCTTCGACACAGCTTAAGCCAGAAAATATTAGTTTTAATTTACTCATTTCATCTCTTCATTCCAATTCGACATTTTACCTTGTTTTATCGAGTATGGGTTTGTTTCGGCCACCGGCTTACTAAGCCTGTCGTGCCCAACACATGAGTATCGGGGCTGCCGCTTTTAAGTCCTCAGGTAGACTTTCTCTTGGTGGTAATCTTCCCTAACCGAGGCTATGACTTAGCTCATCATCACCAACCCTCACACACCCAGCCCACCCAGCTGGGAGCCAAATGGCCAGACCCTGTTCTAAGCTTGTTGGTTTTGGCCCTGACCAGTCTTCTGTCTCTCGTCTGCACCTGACCTGGTTTCCGCTGGGGTTCAACCCAACCTCCACCAGGTTACCCGGATCCCAGGGTACACCACTTGGTGATGAGATCAAGATTGAGTAGGAGAGGATAAGCGGCACCCACCCACGTATTGCACATCACTACCCCGTAAGTACTTCAGAACGTAAAATATTTTGTAAACATGATTGAGGAGAAAGTTGGAAATTGAGAGGATTTAATGAGAATAGGACAGCAGGGAGAGTTGTTCTATAGGTGTGTAAGAGAGTTGCTCTGGAGAAGAGAAGTCCCCTTGAAGTGTTGTACAGGGCGTACTTTGTACCCATTGTCACATATGCAGCAGAAACATAGAAATTGAATGTAAGAGAGACTAGGAAAGTGGAGGCTATGGGAATGAAGTTTGTGAGGAGCATGTTAGCTGTCACGAGGAGAAACGAGATTAGGAATCAAGTTATCCGGGAAGGAGTAGGAGTACAGGGAGTACATGAGATAGTAGAGGAAGCAAGACTGAGATGGTATGAGCATATAATGAAGATGGAAAACAAAAGGATGCAAAAAATAATAATTTGGAACTGAAGTATTTAAGAAAAAGACCATAAGGGAGGCCAAGAAAGAGATGGGAGGAGCAGATAACAGAAAGAGTTCAAGTGAAAGGAGAGTAATGGAAGAAATTAAAGCAGGAAGAATGGTGGAAGGATAGAGGAAGATGGAGGCATTTTACTAAACTGACCCGGCCACAGGTTGGAAACAGTTGTTGATGATGATGAACTTATAATTCATTGGATTAACTTTAAAATAATCTTGTAGCCTCTGTTGCAGTCAAGATTGTCATACCTTAGACTCTTAGACTCTATAGTTTGAATCTTGATGGGTCCAAATTTAGTTTTTATTTGCTGCTAAAACAAGTGAGTTCAGTAACTTACAATTCACTATTATACTTAGCACCGCGTATTACTACCCGTTCAGGTTATACACTTAAGAACTAATTACGCTAAAGGATTAGGAGTTGGGAAGGTTGAATATAGACGAAGCAACCCCGCATTTGCGTGGAGGGAGAGTAGAAAACCATTTAGGTAAAACCACCCCCAGTTCACTCGAGTAAGATTTGAACCTCAATCTCCCCGTTCTGGGCATTCTAGCTCAACACGAAACAAGCGCGTTAGCTAACTACGCCATCGAGGTGGTTCCATACAACTCACTACCAAGTGAGGTTCTAAATTCAAATGATTCCACTTGAATAAGTGAATGATAAAAAAAAAGTTGTTTCCAATTCAAAGCGTAAACAAAAGTCTCTGCTTCAGTGGTTTAATGGTTTAAGGTGTCACCTTCACAATAGAAATGACAGGGAAATCAAGCTTTGAATTCATGTTGGGTGTCCTGAGGTTATTATTTCCCCAAATAGTTTCCCCCTTTACCTTCAAGCAAATTCAGATACACTTCCTCTATATTCAATCTTTTTCATTCCCCAACACATTACAGTGTCTAACTCAAAGAGATAGTGACGAGCATTGACATAAAAAAAATCAGACAATTTTCAAATGTGCACAATGATTGGTCGATATTGCGAGTTCCAACTAACCACACCGGGTAAAACTTACTGGAATGTAAACGGCTTGGAGAAGAATATAAAAGAGATGACAATTGTGACTGCCTTGCGGCAAGTGGTGACTGTCGCCGCTGCTAGGGCCCCACAAGTCCGCACCAGAGTCAGCACAATCTGGATACCCAGGTATCCGGACAGTGAGAACAACAGACCGTAGCCGTACGTTTCCTTCGGGTGCTGTGAATAAACGTTATCATCAGTGGGTTCCTTAGCTTCAAAATAAATATTTTCATCTTACAATATAGAGTCTCTATAGGTCAAGGCAAATATATTCCCAATGCACGTCCTTTTTACATAGAATGGAGAAAAACAATGATAACGAGTAAATAAACTAAAAGAACTTGATAGATGTTGTTTTTTCCAAATTCTAATAATATGTACACTCAGGTTACCATAAAAGGTAGCAATCTTACTTTGCTTGTTTCCACTATGGAATAGCTAAGAGGACATAGCCATAGTATAATCAGTCAAGGTAAGATTGCTACCTTGCTTGGTTCCACTATGATACAGCCTATAAGAAAGAGACAGTGTAATCAGTCAAGGTAAGACTGCTACCTTGCTTGGTTCCAATATGGTGCGGCTTATATGATAGGGTCATAGTTAACTGAGAGTACATAATTTTATATTTACCAAATTATTTTTGTGTTATGTAATTTAAAAATATGCATTAAGTACCATTTACACTTAAAACATGCAGGCTAATTGAATTGCACTTGACTTATAAAATTAGAATGAAATGTTACAAGCAATTATGAAATTTTACAGCTAACAAAAAATATTCAAACTTCGATTCAGTGACAAAAGTATTTCATATACTCGACTTGAGTTCTCTTAGATTTGAAAAATAGAGAAACATTGCCAACCTTGGAACAAAATAATATGCCCTTGACTAGATCACCAGAAACCAGCATGATGACGAACAGGTACACGAACCCAATGGAATATGAGTAGAGGACGACCTCTGTGTTTGTGGCCTTGTACGTTTTCATAGATTTCTCCTGAAGGTTTCCGATAACAGCGTCACATAGGAGCGCACAGGATATCATCATCACACCTGTCACAGGAATGGAGATGTCAGACTCGCAACTCATCATAGCATATGCAGTGATATAACTATTGTGACACAGCATCCATTGTCATTCTCCATGCCAATATAGAGAAACTAGTGATGGGCCGGTTTGAATGCCGATTATATTATTTTTGTTCTCAACTTTTGGTTATACATTCTACATAATATCAAGAATAAATTTTAAGACATTAAAACTGTGGTACGTGTACTTACAGGTGCAAGTGAATCATTTCAGGGGTTATGTGACGTACTGGTGAATGTTATTAATAATCAAATATTTATTGATAATAGTAAGTCTGATGAACAAATGAATGCACATTCTGACAAGAAGTCGTGGACTTTTATAATCCTTTCTTTAACTCTGCCATGGCTTTGTTTAGCTTACGAGATAAGGTTTGTTAGAGTAAAGAATTACCACTTACACTTCACAAGGAACGCTGGTTAGGCTGTGGCCCCAAAAGGTGTATGCAACCCACCAACGTTTAGGAAGCACTGATTTACAGCATGCTTAACAAGTTAGTGGGAGTTGGGAAGAAATATAACCGCTTTAGCGTGGAAATTGGGATCTATTGTTTGTAAATATCATTTATATTAATATTAATAATTTTAGTGCAGCACATCTTACAACCCGGTATCCACGTATTCACGCTTATGTGTTAGGAACGAGTAATGTAGAATTTAGAATAAATGTACATGTATTAGTGTGGAGGGAGAGGGGTGTATCTATTTAAGTCAGGAGAAAAAAACCCTCAATACACCAGACCAGGATTCAAATGCTAAACTCCCTGTCATTGACAGTCTATTCCAGCGGTCGGCAAATAATTTTGTTTGCAGGCTGTATGACTATATCAAAAAATGTTGCGGGCTACCTGTATTACAAACATTTTGTAGAGCCCAATTTCCACCTTTTTACCCAAATATACAAGGAGATGTTTATTCAGTTTTATTTGTATTAGTCGTGAAGATTTAAATTCACAAACATTTGGTAACTATGTTCACATTAATACAATGTTCACAAGAAAAGGTAGCAGTTTTTGCTTAATTCAGCTACTTCATTCCATGAAAACGTTCATGATATCATGTTGATTATGTTTGAATCTACATATGCCTGCGAGGTGGGATTCTCAGCAATGAACAGCATCAAAACAAACCTCCAGAACAAGTTGAACCAAGAGCACTTGCAGAACTCACTACGAATTGCTTGTACCACCATAATTTCTAATTGTTACAAAATAGCGGAAAACATGAAATATCATTTTTCTCATTAGATTTAAATGTGTATTTACTATTTATATAAATTCTTACTTTAATAATATTTATGAGCGAGTCTGCTTTTTAATAACTCAGAAGCCTAATTTGGTCAGGTAGGCACTTTAGGCTTCTGACCGACTGCTCCTTCTTTTGCCTTTGCGGGGCCAGAAGGTAAAGCTTTGGTGGCCGGATCTGAGGCATGGGCCACTTGTCTAGTCTATTGCGATAGTGATGCTTTATACCATTCAACCCTCAAAGCAGATTTTTACATTAATTATTACCATAGTTTATACTTATAAAAACTATGGAATTGGTAAAATGCACTTTAGACCTGATTGGTCCCCCTCATAGCTGAAGAGTGCTGAGGAGAGGAGTGAAGGGCAGGGTAACTATGGCCACCCACCCAACGTGTTGAAGTTGGGCGACATTTGACTGTCAGCGAGCGTGAAGAGGGTGAGCCCCACACACATGCTGCCTGCCGCCAGGAAGTCCAACAGTCCATAACTCTTCTTCTGTATAAGAATCCCTCCAATCAGGACAGGGATAAGCTTGCAGCACTTGAAGATGACCTGCGTGGGGTAATTCAGGTACCCCAGAGATGAGTTGGAGAACCCCATGGTTCCGAGGGTCAGGAGGGCTAGCACCAGGTATGTCTTCAGCGGGATCCTGGAGGGACAGGCAGGACATCGTTTAAGGCAAGGGATTAGGCCGACCATGGGCCGGGCACTATATTTGAATAAATGATCACAAGCTCCTACCTAAGAGATGTAAACTAAAAAATTGTAAAAAGTGTTACTGTAAAAACATTTAATTGTTATACCTCCTGCTTGGTAAATGTACTTTTATATTGGTATCACTGAAACTGTTTCTATTTATTGATACTATTTGATATGTTTATGTTGGCTTTCATGAGTCTGTTGTAACAATGCTTGTTTGTTAATTTTTGTTTTTCATGTCATGTCTGAATAATACGCACTTATGCTATGATGTAATGGTAGAGTGATTGTAAGATGAAATGGAGGACCTACAGTTTAACGTGGGATCCGAACCACGGTGGAGGCCCGGCATTCCACACATTCACAAGTTGTAAATACACGTCTTGTCAGAGGTGAAGGAAGGGTTTGGCAATCAGATAAATATGTGCCGGGACCGAGGATTGAACCCCGGACTCCCAGCACATAAGTCCGACACCTTACCCCTAGATCACCAGGCCACCAAGCACGGTAAATGATTATCATATTTTGTACACTGCTGTCACTCAATAAAAAGCATTACCAAATAATAATATTAATAACTCTCCTTGAAACTCATGTATCCAAACTTGATGGAACCAGGTCCATTCTGGGATAATAAACGATCCGGATAATCAAGGTTGGGGAGACAGAAACCATTTTGGCTAGAGTTGGAGTAGATAAAATCATCAAAATTATTATCATCATAAAGTGTTTTTAGCCTGTGGACAGGTCAGTTTAGTAAAATGCCTCCATCTTCCTCTATCTTTCCACCATTCTTCTGCCTTTAATCCATTTAATTCTTCTCCTCTCACTTGCATACTTCTGTTATCCAATCCTCCCATCTCTTCCTTGGCCTCCCTTGCGGTGTCGTTCCTACATACTTCATTTCCATTATTTTCTTTGGCATCCTCTCTTTTTCCATCATCATTACATGCCCATACCATCTCAGTCTTGCTTCCTCTACTATCTCATGTACTCCTTCCTGATCTTGCTTCTCCTCATCACATCTAACATGCTCCTCACAAACTTCAGTCCCATAGCCTCCACTTTCCTAATCTTTCTTACATTCAATGTTCATGTTTCTGTTGCATATGTGACAATGGGTACAAATTACACTCTGTACAACACTTCCTTGCACTTCAAGTGCTTCAAATTAAAACTTAAAAATATAATAACAATATAGGTAGGCTATGGTAAATATATAGTTTTAATTTTACTTTATTTTTTATTCTTTAGGACCGATATTTGTAATTTGGAGTGACAAATTTAATCCAATATAAATTCATAATTATTTTGTGGAAATAAAACATTTATTCAGAGTATGGTTGCCTACAGTACGAAGAATTAGATGTGATTTTTTTTGTTATAAAGAAAAAATATGTCCTACAACTTGTTAATAAAATCAAAAATATTCTTTAATTTGAGGTTTAATGATTGCATGTGGGCCTATCAAACTCAAAGATTTTTTTTAGTCAAAAGGGTTTTCCAGATAAACAGGAATTTCAGATAGTTGCAATTTTGATAAAGATCCTTATAGTGTACTAGTAATAATCTTGGATGAGGAATGAAAATTTGGAACATTAAATTTATATCAATTATATACTAAAACAATGTCTAACTAGCGGCTCACCCAATTAAGTAGTACCAACTAGGAAAAATATTAAAACAACAAAAAATAATAGTCAAATCATGCTGAAGGGATTTATTTAAGTTTTAATTTATTTTGTGTGCAAAGACTATTTGGTGGACATAATAGCAAGTGAAATCTATTTTGACAGTTGCCGGATAGTTCTAGTAGTTACACAAGAGCATATAAAAGCACCTGTCTGAGTTGGCTCAGAAAGTGGTACACGGAGGCTCTATTCTGGAAATAGAAGTACAGTTGTGTACTCACTTTCTGCCTGATATTCTTCGTAGCGTCATTTCAACATAGCCAAACACAGAGTAGTATGCAAACTGGACTAGCGTCAAGTACCATCCAAAAGGTTTAAATCCTTCAAGAGTAAATATTAATTCCTGTAAGTAACCAGAACAAGATCAGGAATGTGAGACCGTGATTCAAATCTATAGGTATAATTTACACTAATCGCTGGATCTATGGACGCTACTAAGACAGGGTTGCTGATGTCATAAATAAGTGTATAGTAGAACCTCGCTAATCTAAACTAATTGGGACCGAAGCTTGTCCAGATTAGCAAAAATTCGGACAAAGTGGGAGAACAAGGAATGGTCTACGGGGAGACAGAGTATTTTCACAAATATCTTAAATTACAGTTGGATGAGTTTTATAAAATTTACATTCATTTGAATGATACATAACACGTAACATGTAATGTAGTTTTACATTTACAGTAAGTCTTTTTAAAGAACTGTAATTTTTAGTGACACAAAGCACATTGTATAGCTTAGAGCATGCAAATATTAGGCACTTTTTATCTATGTTTCTTTCAATTCTATTTTAACTTAAAGAATTTTTTAAACAATAAAATATTTTTCATTTGACTAGATTTATTCTTCCGCTGTTTTTCAAAAATTGTTTTGGGATTATCCTGATTTTTAACTACCAGGGTTCAGTCTGGCAGGTTTTTTTTGTAGTTCATGTCTATAAGAAAGGAGCTATATATTTTCACAAAAATCACAAAATACCTGAACTGCTGCTGAGATTTACTACAAACACTGCGACTTGGATGACAAGCAATAAACTCGATTTGGGTGAGTGTTCTCCTCAATAAGACGATTAATATTTACCATAAGGAGAGCTATGTTTGAAAACCAAATAATAACATACATTCATTCATATAGTAATGTTGAGAACTTCCCGCATCATTAGCATGGAGAAAGGTTTAAAAAAACACAGCGATAAATACCATGTCAAGCCCCGCCCCATGGACTTGGCTGATATTTGAACTCTGAACTCCATGTCACACTCAATCACAGGCATCATTAGTAGCTCTCCTTGAATAATCTGCTCAAATGGGACACCCCTAACCCCGTAAAATAAACAGTGATGAGAAATGAAAATCCACATTTGGATCTTTGTAGACAACATAATCACGTGACTTTTGAATTAGCTTGGCTGTCATATCATTGGTTTTATTTAGTGGGAACAAAATTATTTTGTAATTCAAATTGAAATTGAATTAGCAGGAAAAATAGACGGGCCGAAAGTCAAAGAAATTCACCAGTATTTACCTGGAGGGAGGATGGGAAACCCGTAATACAGTAGTAGAACCACCCCCACCCAAATTGGAGTCAATTAAAATTTAAAATAAAAGTGTTTATTTTAATCAATTAAACTTACTTGCAAATATCCATACACCAGGTAAAATACAAATACACCTGTACAACATATTAAAAATTGTAAAGTGTGATTTAAATGCCCAATGTTGAATGCTAGAATATTTAAATCTGGGTTTAAATTTTCACTATTCATACGTTTCGGTAATTCATCCTTCCTAAACTCAGAATTTTCAATTTTAATTCGCATATCCATTATAGGTTTTAAAATAAAAAGATAGCTTGTCACTTGATTAAAACTATACTGGGGACTATGCCCCTGATTTCAAACTTAACTATGCATCGAAAAAATAATAAAGTAAAAACTTTGGTACACGCATTTGATAATATTTACAAATTATTTTTGTCATTGACATATTGAAAGAATAAAAACATTCCACGTCATAACCTATTCTGTTTGATTCTGTCAGCTATCAGCTGCACATAGTGATGAGCACAATCGAGTAAAAATAATCGAGTAACTCGATTGTGTTGTGTAATCGGGAGTACTCGATTCTTCCAGGATTACTCGAGTAACTTTACTCGGACCATGTTATTCTTTTATTCTCTCTTTTATTACCAGAGAAGTAAGAATCGACCTTATTGGCTAGACTGTTTACCACGCTATTTCCATTTAAAAGGTATATTCCCTTAGAGCTCATTTTTCATCAACAGTTTCCGCTGCCACGCAAAAATGACCCTTTATGGTTTAAACGTTGCACATGCATTCTCAATACAAATTACTCGCAGATGTAAAGTACACAATCGAAAAGCATGCTACCAGCTAAGCGTATCACATTTCCGATTCTTTTCAAAAGTACTCGATGAAAGTTACTCGATTCTTTTTACTCGGCACCTCGGCAGTCTTATTTTCACAATCGCATTAATGAAACTAGATATTGTCTTTCTTAATTATTTTAATTTCTCCTTAGTAAAATATGATTATTTATGAATTGAAACTAATTAGAGTAAGATACAAAACAAAAAAAACAATTATTTTCACTTTTAAAAAGGTACAATTATTATCAATTTCTTTAACATGAACGTTTAAAGAAAAGTTTATTTTATTAAAAAGAGCACAAAACAATTTTTATTTGTGAGACATTTCTTAAAACGCATACTTTCATATTGACTGTACATGTAAAGTGAAACATGAAAATAACGGGATGGAGGTCAGTGTCGAGTGCCTTCTACAGGAAGAGATTATGTATGGACTTGTTATTAGTATCGAATTCCATTGCAAGACTCCCGAGTAATGTTGTCGAACCGATTGCCACGGGACGATTCGAGTAATTACTCGATTCTTAGAATTACTCGATTGTGCCCATCACTAGCTGCACAGCTGTAAAATTTCGGTAAAATTACTTGATTAAACGGTGTGTTGGTATTTGGCATTTTTTGCTATCAATGATAACTAGTGACACGGCATATTACGCCTTTCGTGCAATAAAACCAAATTCAGATAGATATATTATGTAAACATTCTAATGGATTACATTTTACACACTTATTGAAATCTAAGTTATCCCCTCAATGATAAATATTAACCATCCTAGCACAAACTTAGGATTGAGGAATTTATGATAAACAATTATTTTTTAGGCTGTGCCTACTCTTCCTGGTGGTGTGTTGAGATTTTAGCCTTCAAAATAGATAGCCCTATCCTCAGCTATTATTATTAGGTGTTTTGTCTTACGACACGTCCATTACGTTTGTCAGTGAACCTAGATTACCTTGAGCTTCCAGAATGTTCTTCTTTCTTTAAAGTAATCTAGTATTGGAATTCTCCTTCCTACGCTGCTCTCTCTCTCTCTCTCTCTCTCTCTCTCTCTCTCTCTACCTTTCCTTCAATGATGTCGTGCAGAAGACGTGCCTCCTAAGGATGTGCCCGATTCAGTTTGCTTTGTATCCAAACATCCAAAATGGTTCTCTTCTCACACTCTTCTCTTTATTTCTTCATTTGTCACTCTCGCTCTGTCCACCTGATTTTCTCAAGTCTTCTCCAGCACCACATTTGAAAACTCTCCAAGTATTTATTTTCCTTCTTCCTGACAGTCCAAATTTCAGTTCAATATAGCGCGAAGCTCCTTCAGTTTCTTCCTCAGCCTCAAACTCAAATTGATGGTCAGCAGTAATCTCTTCTTGCTGAAAGCTTCCTTGGCCATGGCGATCCTCGACCTTATTTCCTTGGTGCAATAGGCACATTTTATCAGAAGACTTCCCATCTACTTAAACTGCTCCACGTTTTCCAACTCCTGGACCCTGATATCCAATTTTGATTTTCAGCAGCGATTCATATTATGAAATCACCATCACTTTTGACTTCCCAATGTTGATGTCCATGCCATTTTTCTCCTTATCTCCACCAGCGGGTCCATCATTTACTGTAGTTCTTCTTTATTTTTGGCCAGCAATGTTAGTTAAGTTGTGTATTTAAATGTGTTGATGACGCATCCTCCCATCCTAAAGTTGTCACGTTCTTCAAAGACTTTTCTGACTAGCTACTCTCCAAACAAGTTGAACTGACTGGATAGCGGTCATTAAATTAAGGAAGAGGATGACTACATTTTCAAAGAACCTAAAGAAATACACTAAATCAACCATCTAAAGCAAATTTAAAATAAATAAAGTTATATATAATATATGAAGTGTGGGAATAGGTGATTTTTCGCAATTGATTTGGTGGTACTATCTTCAAATTCCTTTATAAAATAATAAACAAGTGTGACAGGTTGACCAATGGTTGAAAATACACACTAAGCTATTTGTGAGAAAAGTCATCAGTAGCGGTACCGGTTAACTTCAAAGAGCACATTTTCAGAGATTAGTTGCCTTTAAAGTAAAATATTTACTAAAAATAATATACATGCAAGACAAGGAGCTCAATACCATCTAAATGATTGAACTTAACATAACTCTAAAAATACATTTAAAAACAATAATCAATTATTTTGGAAATGCCGAGCTATAAACTCATGATTTACCCTAATTTCCCAATGAAAATAAATAAAACTTTGAATTATTTTTGTTTTCCCATTTAAAATGCATTGAAATAGAAACCTTTTAGTGGCAATATTTAATTATTTATTTGTCTACGTGGTTTTAAAATACCATACAAATTATGAATAAATAAATATGAAAGAACAATATTGAATTATTCAATTATTAGATACATTTTTTGTTGTTTGAACTATATATATATAAGTAAATCCAGCCTTAAATGTGGCATAACAGAGCTAAGTAGTGGTGAAATGTTGAACTATGTCGTCGTATTTTCATGTAACTCAGCACCTATACAATTCTGAATAAAGAAATATTTAGTAGGCTTTTGCGGCGTGTTTTAAATGACGTCAATTCATTTATTGATTCTTATATTGAAAAATAGTTCTACAATTAATCTAATTCAAATACAAATCAAACTATTCAAGTTGACATAATAATAATAATTTATTAAAATTTGGTATTTTTTAATTATTTTAAAAAGAGATCTGTAAATTATTAAATACAATTTAAGTTAGTTGCGGATGTATACATTTTTACGGCAAATGTATAATTTGATTTAAGATATCTCTTAGACGCCATATTTTGTTGGAAGAGGAGTAGTACCTTTGCATCTGTAAAGTTTTTTCAACATATTTTTGCAAATGAAGCAATCTACATTGCAAAATTAGTTAGGTTTACACCGTTCATATATTATATTCACTATGGGTCGATCAGATAGAAGAAGGTTTGTATCTTTCATGTACTAATTTCTTTATTTCTTCCATGCATGCCCAAGGAAATGCAATGCTTTACAGCCATTCATTGAAGAGAATATGCATTTTATAAATATTTTGTTAGTGTTATATTTAAAACAAAATTAGCATATATATGAAAATAGCTTGCACACCCAATGCTTTCTCGCGTTTTTTTAACGAGTTAGCCAATGGAGTTTGCTAAAAAGAATTGGAAAGTTAATTAACTTTATAAGATATTGTATCTTTTGAAGTCAGTCACTTATCCTACAATTATTATTATTAGCACCGCGTCTTACTACCCGTTCGGGTTGTATGCACTTAGGCTAGTGTGTAATGGTAGGGTGAAAGTGAGATCAAATGGAGGACCTACAGGCTGTATCCGAATAGTCCAAGGCTCCCTAGTCGGACCCTTGAGTTTTAGACAGGGTGCATTCTTGATGATTTTACACTTCTCTCGCTGTGCATAGCAAAGATTGCATCAAACTATTCGATTGGCAACAACCTTATTTAATATTGTTGAAAATGTATGTCAATGCTCTAGCAGACGAAACTATAATAGCCTACTAAAACAATTGCCCTTCATACACTGCGAGAACAGTACAGGGCTGGTAGGCTTCGTAGCCATGGTGACCAAGACCTCGAAAAGACTGCATCGGTATCATTCGCGACTATTCTGACAAATCTACACTTGGTTACGTGATTGCCAAAGCATCTTTCAGGGGCACGATTCAAGGCGACGCCACATAAGTAAACTTCAGATAGAGCCACAGTTTAATGTGGAATCCAAACCATGGTGGAGGCCTGGTATTCCACACATTCACAAGTTGTGATTAATACACGTCTTGTTAGAGGGGAAGGAAGGGTTTTGCAATTAGATAAATCTGTGCCGGTATCGAGGATTGAACCCCGGGCCCCCAGCACATAAGTTTGACACTTTATCCCTAGACCAACAGGTCACCATATTTTACAATTACCAATACAATAGTAAACCATATAAAACTAGACTTTCCCAATTATTTTGCCATTCAAATTATCTTGAATAGTTGTGTTGAAATAATTTGCATATATTAGCCATGAGTCATTATGGCTGTGTCTGAATAGTCCGTCTAAAGGCCCTGTATCTGTAGGTCTGTAGTCCATAAGAAATCGATGCCATAGTATCAGATTGCGCTGGCTACAGAGTTTTTACATGTAAGTCTGTACTCTGTAGAAGTTGATTAACTTTACTAGCTTTCTAAGGACTAGTTTATAC
Source organism: Timema bartmani (assembly GCA_902151455.1). Classification (NCBI taxonomy): domain Eukaryota; kingdom Metazoa; phylum Arthropoda; class Insecta; order Phasmatodea; family Timematidae; genus Timema; species Timema bartmani. The sequence continues at coordinate 57,433 of CABFWB010003590.1, forward strand.
AGACTACCAATCACATCTGAGTAAATATGGACATGCGCGTTTGGGTTCCATCTTAAACACCAAATAAATTGTTTTTAGTTAGATTTCATTTTGTGATTGATTATATTCTTGTTGACGATCAAAACCCATATAAACATAAAGGAAGCACGAAAATAATCTTGCGTTGTTTACATTCAGAATACTAGTACCTACATTTGTTTTGAATTTTCTGGCTAATTTATTTTAATTTTGATAGTTAAAACCGTGTTATAAATTAAGTTTCTTTTATTGATCAGCTGACTAATTGGCACTTGCTTCTTGCTGTAGACAATTTTCTTTAGTAGTTTTCGATTGGATGAAGTCTCTGACTGTCTCATTGGTTGGAACGGTCAGGTGATTACAGATATGGAATGTGTGATCACAAATAGAATTTCTTGAGGACCACAAACTAAGAATATGGAGTTGGTGTCAGGGCCTTAAGGGTTCTTAGAGTCAAGTGCACTAGAAAGTTGCATTGGCGTCGAGGTTTTAGGTCTGAAGTAATTTTTCATGGTGTCCAAATTCTCTTCCAAGTGTGCTGATGCACCCCAGTTAGTGCAATTGGCTTTAGGGCACATCATATGTGCCCTGGATCGCAAACTAGCTAAAATGTTTATTAATTTAAAGTATTATATATTGTGTAGAAATATAATAAAAAATACACAAACTGTAAAATAAAAACAAAAGTCGTGTTCTTTGTTAATATAGATACATTAACTGGTTAAATTTATTTTTGAAGCATTAAAATCCCTGTTCAAAAGAAAATATTTAGTCTTGTAAAGTTGACAAGTAAAACTACCCTATTTAAGAATAATATAACTTGAATGATATACGCCCCAAGTAAATTAATGAGGGAAAACAATTATAATCTATATTAAATGATAGTTGCAAATAATAAGTAGATATGCTACAAGTAATTTGGTATGCATGTGTTTTTGGCAGACCTTTTGACTCAGTTGTTTATTGTATTGTGCAGTGATTGAATAAGCAGAATGTCTTCGAACAAGATATGCAAGTTAAATTATGTTTTAAATCCTATAGGTATGTTAATTTATCCGAAAATACTGTTACCTACTTCAAAACAAAATTGCCCGAATTCCCTGAATATGTAGCCTATATTTTTGTGCAGAGCCACTATAAAGTTGTTCTCTGGGATGGAAACACAGTTTCAAAAGTAGTCACAAGGCAGCTCTAGCTATAATGTGCCGTCCGAAAAGTATTATGCACCCTCGGCCCTATAGGACATCAGAAACGTGTTTGATTCAAGTGTGCAGTAAAAGTACAGAAGGGTGTAGGGCGCAGACTATTCAGACACAGCCTATATAAATAATAGTTTACCTTTCGGCAAGTACGGACGTTAACCAATTAATTTTGTTCTTAATATTGTTTGTTAGTGTTCAGTGTACATACCCTATCAGGAAGGGAGATTGACTCCAAACTAACAGATTGCTCTGTCTATATACAAAGTCCTGATCCTTAAGTACTAAGTTTTTACCATTCTGTAAAAGTTGATTCAACCACGGATGTTTTTACCAATTCCTGGCCTATTTCTGGGTTGAGACAATAAAATTTCAGATGGAATTTTTTTAAATTTTGAAACTGTCCAGGGCTCTATCCAAATAGTTTGTGCACTTTACTGCACACTTTAATCAAACCTGTTTCAGGCACCCTAAAGTGCATAGGGTGCATACAACATTTTGGACACCAAAGTACACGTAGAGCTACCTGGTGGCCAACTATGAAAGATGTGTTTCCATGGCAACGAGATCGATTTTTGACTGTATAAGTTTGTTCTAATGTTCATGTAATGAATAAAATCAAGTATACACTTGAAATTAATAATGCTAAAAATATAGTAGGTCTATTGGAGTGATGAAAGTTAAAAAAATAGAAATTCAATTTACTGTTTATGCCTATTATTATTTGCTAAACGACCACCAAAAGATTTGTCCATACTTTTTATAAATGGGAGCAAGCTTGTGAAGTCTTTTTACTACAGTTATTTTAATTTTATTTTAAAGCATAAATACACAGGTCAATAGGGAAGGGGTTTTGTTTTGAGACATTCTAAATATTTTACAAATAACTGAGAATAATTACACTGAAAGTCCGCATGCAAAAATACAGAGCTGGCAATTACCAAATAACATGTAAATTTCTGCATATTTATAGTACTGTTAGCAGGGTTAAAAAAAACCAGGTTATTTAAAAAAAAATTTTTTTGTGGTTTAATCAAAGATATTATGTATGTTATCTGATCAAACCAATAATTCAAAAATATTAATGATTCGGGATCCAGAGAAACATATTTTTACTTTAATATAGTTTGGCAAATATTAATAATAAAGGAAAACAATAATTCAACAATGTAATTATTGGCAACAATACTGTATCAGCTAGCAGGTTGAAAAACAAACTGATTTGTGTAGAAGGAATAGGAAGAGTGGAGACCATGCATCAAATTACTGGCAAGCCAGCCACAGAATTGATTTGTTGCTTTCTTTAGTTAAAGATAAAAGGTTAGAACTTTTGTTATCTTATTTGATTTTTTGGCAAAGTATTATTTCTAGGGCCTAGCATTAATACAGTGTAGGTACCTTAAAATGATTGTTCAACCAATTAAAACATATTTTATAGCTTAGTCCACTGTTTAAAATCTGGAATTTCAAAAATTGTGTAAAACACCAAATTATTATTATTTGGCTTGAACCAAAAGGTTTTCAACAGAATTACTAACCATTTTCAAAAATTAGATGATTGAATTGTATCCAAAATATAAGTGTTTTTTTTTTAAGTTTTTTTAATACAACCCAGGTGGGTTTTTTTGGCTTTTGGGTAAAATTATAACAACCCTGACTTTAAGCCTACCTAATTATTAATAAGTTGTTAGGCCTATTTTCCTGTTATTAATCTTAATATATATTTTTTAAGTAGTATTTATAGTTTTACCTATAGGCCTACATCTTTTTGAAATTTAGAAATACATTTTTACTTTAAAAAGTGATTTTTTCTCTACAGAAAGAAATCTAGCCGGCTAACACATGTAAATAAACAAATAATACAACAAAATATTTGGGCAACAGTCTGTTTCTTATTAGTCAATAGTCGTTATTTTAACTAAAGTGGGCAATAAAGGGCAAGTCATATGTGCCTCTTGGTAAAGTGTGCTATAAGGGATTCACTTAAAGAGAATTCGGACACCGTCAACACCACTGCAACTTTCAATTGCACTTGGCTTCCAAGGGCGCTTAGACGGACTATTTGGACATAGCCCAGAATTTTAACTCATGTTTTGATGAAGAAAATCAAATCTGTGATAAACTTAATATCCCATATTATATTTGTTGTATTAAAATATGGTTTTATTGTGTGTGGGTAGTAGTTATATCAGCCATACAATACTGGTTTCTTAAGACTTTTCTTTGTGTGTGGGTAGTAGTTATATCAGCCATACAATACTGGTTTCTTAAGACTTCTCTTTGTGTGTGGGTAGTAGTTATATCAGCCATACAATACTGGTTTCTTAAGACTTCTCTTTGTGCCAGTTGTATCGTGTCGCATACTCTTTTAAAGAAGGTTATCATGAAAAGAACAATCTTTGTTATGCCTTATGAGTAGTGACGATTCTTACTGGTATTGGAAGAATCGAGAATCTAATATTAAAATTCTCGATAATGAGTAATATAAAACAGTCATATATTTGTTTCTTGTATGTACCTAAGTTTTGACTGTCAGAAGTGACAGCTGCTAAACACATGTTTTTGCAGATCATGTGTTTCAGCGTAGGGATACACAATTTGGTCTGGTAACTTCTCAAAGCTGTCAGCTGTCAATCAGCACCAATGAAGCTATGGGGGGGGACTGTAGTTTGGTTAGCAATCTTATTTGGTGAATTTAAAAGAGTTATATTTTTAACAATTTTTTATAATTTTTTGACTCTGTGAGGCTTTATTTGTAGGTAAAAACACACCCTTAGTGTTGTAATTCTTAAGTATTTTATAAATTATATATGATATACTTAAATACTTGGGAAAATAGATCATTTTTTTTTGCTATAATCTAATTGTCTTACTATTACCGTATGTAGCCTATTTAAAGGTATTGTGTGCAAATCATAAAGAAGGGTTAGGCCATGTTAGGCTTGGCTAAATGTTGTATATGAATGTGTGAAAAAGAGAAACATTAAGTGTTGTAAGAATAAAAGAGGATCTGTATGACTCAGTGTACGGATGTTGTTGAAGCGAAGGAAGTATATAAGGATAGGGAAGTGTGGAGCAATCTAGGAGGGATCAAGTACAGAGCTGTTTTTTGAGCTGAGCTATATGCGCTGTTTCTTGCCTATCCTGTAAAGAAACTGCGTGATTATGTATGTATGCAGCCTATATTAAAGTTTTTAGTTATTATTGTTATGCTATGAAGTTAAATAACAGTGTCCAGCGACCTGAAAAACAAGGAAAAGTCGTGGAGAAGTCTGAGAATTTGATCATATTTCTGAAAGTTTCGCTAAAAAATTACGCAGTTTAGTTACTTAGTCAAAACTAAATTTTTCTCTCGGTTAATACACACCGCTAATCTCTTTTAACACACTTGTCCATTCTTGAGCAATGAGCATATTAATATCTAAAAATATTCTCAAAATCAACATTTGATTTATGTGTCGTCCTTCCACCCATTACCACACGTATTCAGCCAATGTTGGGTCGTGGCTATGGTCATGTGCGTGAATTCAATTACATTATAGGAAGAAGAAACTAATAGTGTCTCGCAACAATTTTAAACTGTATTGATGTGAGATGATCTTTTAATGTCTCGATTAGGGCTGGGTCAATAAGTCCATTTGCAGATATTTCCGGTAACCGATACCGATTTAGTTTTTTTAATAGTGCACAGTAACAATACTCAAAAACAAAAATTATCTGATTTTGCCACTTTTATACTTTTAATGATAGATAGTAACTTAGGTTTGTTGAATAAAAGATTAAATTAAAGTTGTAAACGTTAAAGTTGGCTTGATATATACAAAATAATTAAACAACTATTTACAACAGCAGTAAATTTGTACTTCGACATTACGCCTGAACACACTCGCTACTGGGTATGTACCTACACCTACCCTCAGAAACCAGCCAATTTTAGGGATTTTTAAAAATTAATCTCTACACAGCCCTACATTGGATTTTAGAAGTTCATAGACCAATTTGGAGCTACATTCTTCTTTATTCTGAATAATTAATCTAACTAGTGTGATATCTTGTAAAGTGCTTTCATTAGAGTTCTGGGTAAAAGGCAAAAATAAAAAGTCACACAAATGATAAACAATAAACTCACACCATCAATTGGTTATGTAGATTTAGGTGATAGCCGTCATTGTGTACAATAAAATGTGCATATAGTTTCATAATGAATAATCCAAATTCTAAATGCTACCTGATTTGTAAATAAATTTACCATAAAATTATATTTTATTGACTTTAGGCCTACCCCCCAGATAATATCACAATGTACTGTAGTATATATATTAGAAAGTATAGTAGCCTATATGTAATGAATCATTCAAGTGTTTATCATTCAAACACATATTATTCACAATTGTAGAGACATATAGGCCCTATAATATAAAAAATATATTTTCATGTCGACTTTTGTGAGATAGACCTACTATAACATAGCGTTCACTTTGTAAACAGCATTGGATTCTATATTTTATCATTAATTCCGCCAATTCTTATATTTCATCTTCATTATCATCTATATCATCCGCTAAATTCACTATTTCTGAAATTCCATTATCAAATAAACCTTTTTTCCTCGCAATTGCTTATGCAGCACAAACACAAGACACAGAAGCGCATGCTATTCTTCACGCTAAGAATCACTTAACTAGAGCCTAGAGCTGCTTAGAGGGTGAAATGCAGGGTTGTTCTAGTTATAGAAATGCCATCTATGACCACAATTTAGAACTAACAGTTCAATAGCACTAACCAAACACGTTGAAAACACTGGCAAAGATTTTATGCTGATTTAAATTCAAGACCCTGTAGAATTGGCGGACTTGGCGAAATTCGAAAGAACGGCCGCCTGTAAATTCAATGAACATGGTTTTTGAGAGTGCTAAGAACTGATCTCGGAAGTGCTCAGTAATCTGCATGCAGCCGACGTCACACACCATGAAGAAAAGAAAAGCATGATTACTGAACGTGGTCCTGTGCAACTAGCCCACAGCGTATGCAATAGCACAATAATGAAACTGTATCTTGGACATATTCGTTGTTTTTGCTATGTGAATAAGTTAATGTTATGTAAATAAAATATAGTTTTGTCAATTCAGCCAACGGAAAAAATAGGGTGTATACAAAATATAAATAACTCAAATCCAAAACAAAAATTATTTAAATAGAAATCAAAATTCTGTGCACATCGCGAGCCTCAGCTTGTACTGAAAGATGTAGGTAATATTTTATATTAGGTTGGTATACAACTTGTATTCAATTAGAACTACATTACTTATAGCCACAATATGATGTATATTTAATTTTTTATAAATCCACAGCAAATAAAATCATACTGGCCCCACCTAATATTGTTTTTTATAATGTTAAACTTTGTTACTTGAGGAAATCTTTATTACTTATATATTTGTCAAGTATTTCATAATTTGAAATAAGCCTTAAAGTAGATAAAATTGAATGATTTATTTTGTTTTGCTGTTTATTATAAAATAAAATATTTAATGCAGAGTTAAAGAATTTGTGTTAACATGCAAGAGATTCCTATTTAAATTTTTTTGTTTGAACTATGAATTATATTTTCATGACTTGATAATTTAAAATATATCTATAGATTTTGAACTATCAGCGTAAAAAGATGTGCATGATAAAAAAACCAACAATCCTTGGCCAACTGTGCCGATAAATTGGATCGGTTATCGGCCCAGCCCTAGTCTCGATATATCACTGAAATATAATTTAGATTGCACTACCCAACAGCCCATCGCTTTAAGATGAAATCCTTTAGTCCCTTCATAGAGTGACACAATTTAAGAATGGTGAATATGTCTAAAAATAATATTACATTAAGTTGCAATATAAGTAAAAAAGTATTTATAATATATGTAAACCACAGGGGAAAAGAGAGGTAAGTCCATATTTAGTTGAAATTAAGAGTTAGTTCTGCCATCTCTTAGTTCTTTGAAGGTACTATCTTTCTGTTAACAGTGTATGTTGTTAGGATGCTTAGTCACAAAGTTATGGCACTTCAAAAAGGCTGTTAGTTGGAGATAGGGCCGCAAGGTGGCTAGATTCTACTATAGTCATTGCTTTAATAAATGTACCTGATCTACGTTGCATGTAGTTAGGTTTGAGACCGCCTGAAGGCGCTAAATACTATTTAATGTTTTATTTATCCTTTGAGTTGTCAGCCACCTCCAGATGAAATAAAGAGCCAGTAAGGAGTTAATATTACATCATTGAACTTTAGAAGCTTTAGATAGTTAAACTTTCAGCTACTTGGTGTTGTGTTTTTTTTACCATCTTTGGATTGCAAGTAAATTTGTGTGCCGGCTGCTTGGCGGCGTCATTATTAAATTAAAGTTTGACATTTTTGGTGAATGATTACAAATTATGTCCTGTTCAGATTTAGGAGGCTGATAATTTGATGAAGGCATATCATTTATTATTTCAACATATTGAGAGCTGCCAATAAGAGCACTTAACCTGGTATTATATATTTTTAAGAGAGTATCCTCAATTAGTTATTCATATCAAGGATGTTCGATTTTTCCAGCATATTAAATTATGACTGGTTTAAGAAAAATAAATAGAGATAGTTAATAAGATCAATTTAGGATTTATTTGATCATGTGTTTTGAGCCGCCATTTATGGGCTAGATTCAATTTTTCGCGAATATTATATGTTAGTTATCTGATGTTGTGACTGATGCGAGGCAGCCCAGGAAATTTGCCGCTTTCGAGCTCACTTATACACTACATCTCTCATATTATATAAAGTTGTTTTGGCTTTTACTATTTCTATGGTTCATAAACCTTTATATGCCTGTTAAATCAGGTCCTTTCTTTGGAATGTTAATTTCAAATAAATGTTGAGCTTCATGTGAACGTTGATATCTCCTAACGCTTTGAGCTGTCTCATCGAGTTGTTTATGTTATGTTATAAATAAAAAATTTCTCTGGTTACCTCCTTGACTATTATTTCTGAGTGGGGATGAGGGTTTTCATTCGTATCACTTAAATACCTACCAACATTAATATTAAAAACATGGAAATGTCGACAGCCATGTTTGATTCACAAGAACACATAAGACATGTTGAGTACATTTTAAATCTATCACAAACAATTGAGCAATTAACTATTTTCTAAATAATGTTAGTTTATATATAAAGTTATTAAATAACCACAATACTTGCATTTTTTAAAAAGTATTTAAAGCAGTTAAAACAAATAAAATGTGAACCTCTACTGTGGTAAGGAGGAAGGAAGCCTTTTAGAGGTAATCAACCCACTTTTACATGAAAGGAGAGCGGTAAATCATTTAGGGAAAACCACCCTTAGTAGGCTTAGCCGGGATTTGAACTGTGACATCATCAGCAGGCCAGTCCGACACGAGTGATGCCTTAGATCGTTTGGCCAGTGAAGCAAATTTCAAATAAAATAAAGTCCTAGTTCTGAAAACAAAAATTTGCTAAAAACTTGGGGTCCTATTCCAATTTTTCTAGTAAAAGTATTTAAAAAAAAAAGTTTATTTTAACAACTTCACTGGCATTTTTATTAATTGATCCTTAAGGGCTAGGATAAGTTATGTTGGGATAACTTTCATATACACATAATATTAAATATTGTGCACCAAAATATTTATTATTACACATATTTTATGTCTTAGACGCCATTGAAATGTTTTAGCTCTAGAGTTTACAATTGTAAAGAAATTAAAATATTAATTAATTTTGCTATCATTGGAAACTTGCTATTGTGTTGTGTGTAAATATGATTTAAAAAAATAATCTAACATGGCATAAAAAATGTAAAGTATTTTGTTTTCCTTATCACATTTAAATAAAATGTAAAGAAACACACGATCAACAGATCTAATAGACCATTATAGGTAATTCATATTCATTTACTTTTAGATCAACAAAAATATTTAGCAAATCACTTTTAGTATTTCTGAAAAAATGTAGTTTTTTTAATTTTATTTTTTACTTTTCAGGTATTTATTAAGAAAATTCTTATTTTAAAATCCAAGCACATGAATATTGAGTTGTAAACTTATGTGTTGTACTTGATAGTAATTCAATATTTTGTTAAACTGCTGTTGAACTATTTAAGCTGTAAAACAGTCATTTACAATGTGCAAATAAGTAACAAACTTAACACTATTTTTAAAGTAACATACTGCAATAGTAATTTATTAAAGTCAACAATCTCAACCGAAATAAAGTGAACACTATTTTTAAAGTAACATACTGTGATAGTAATTTATTAAAATCAACAATCTCAGCTGAAATATAGGAAAATATGAATGGAAGTCATGGTATGAACAAACCTAACTGGCTTGTTTTATTATCGTATCCTCTGCACTAGTAAATCAATACTAGAACAAATTAGAACTAGTCAATGTATTAGCAATAAATTGATAGCGTCCATCATTCTAAAGGCCACGGAGATCGGCCATATGGTCAAACCGGGGTTCGATCTTGGTCGGATGCACTGAGGGTGGATTTTCCTAAATGGTTTTCCACTTTCCCTCCACTCAAATGTGGAAGAACTTCCTCTCATTTAAACCATCCTAATCCCTAATTCAATGGAAATATTGGTTTTTAAATTATTAGCAATAACACTTTAAAAAAACCATTTAGAAATAAAAACATAACAGAAATGTTATTTTAAAATGGTTTCAACACTCATGTCTTTAAAGACATTAAAATTATACTAGCAATTATTAAAAAATCGATTGTAAAATGAATTATTGCCTAATGACTTGGACATGTTTAGTAAGATAGTGTATAAACGCTGTACTGTAATGTAAAGTAAGTGATAGTGAAGGAAGTCAACCTGAAAGGATAGTTAGGTTAGGCTTACCCTTCACTCGCCAGCATCCAGAAAATATGTTAAATCCTTGTATTTTATGTAAACTTTGTAATCTCTGTATCCTTGTTCCAAATAAAGAAATGAGCTTCGGTCCGGGCCTCCCCTCTCGCTTTTCCGATTTGTCCTGCGGGACCTTCCATCGCTTTTTTCAATCGCCTCTTGAGAGTACAAAAGAGGTGGGAGGCCTAGCTCAGGACTCAATCGGAGAAGCGGGGGGGACCCAACAAAACAGGCCTAGGCCTAATCTAACTATCCATTCAGGTTGGCTTTCTTCACTATCACTTACTTTACATTATTATTGTACAGTGTTTTTACACTTTTTTATAAGTAGGTAAAATTGAAGTTTTAATGAGCTAATAATCATCCAAAATATGCTTTCGTAACTTAATTTAGCCTACTCTACAAGAAAACCTAAGAATCATAAACTGTGTTAGAAATTTGAAGTGTTTCATATTTTGTTTATTATTCCTTAGTGTAATCGTGCGTGATCATGTTTTGTGTTTCAATTCCATTTCTCTATACATAGTTGCACATGCACTCTCGCTAGAAATTATCTTATTATGATTTTATTTCAATTCCATTTTTAATGCCTATCAAAGTTGATGTTCATAATTTAAAATGAAAAATAAGATGGTTCAAAACAATATTTCTAGTATAGAGTATGAAATAGTAAATGCTTTTTTAAAAAAATTCTAAGTGTGGTAACTTTGGTAAAATATTTATTGCAATGATTATGATCAACACAGATTTTAAACAGGCTAACTAACTTAGTTCAATAACTAAACTAGTGCTAGATTTGTGGTTAAACAAATTAATTAATACAATTTTTAAATATCTTAGGTTCGATAATAATGATTAGGCCTATTAAATATTTGAATAATCTATTTAGATATTTTATTTTCATTGCTTTGTCATGGCAAAACAACTTCAATCAAGAATAATTCAAAATGGATGACATTATTGAATAATTTTACCAGTTGAAGGTGGTTTTAAAGCTTTATTATGTTATAAATGTAAAAATTGATATTAATTTTAACAATTCAAGTAACTTATTGATTTATAAGTGGAAATGCAGATATTTACTAAATTAAATAGCCTATGCATACCACTGTGTTTTAAAAACTTATTATTGCATACATTAAGTGGAAGCTCGATAATGACAAGGCTACAAAACTTTCAATCTCGATCTAGAGACTAAATGACGAGCTTGGTTCGAAACTCAAAATCTGAGTACTCTTATATCCTTATCCATAGAGTAAATAATACATATAGGGTAACATTACTAGCCAAACTAAAACTAACCAGGCTATCCTTATTTTACTGCTTTACAAAGCACCCTCTTATTCTTGGCACGTCCTCTTGTACCCTCAGCGGGGCGTGAATGCATTCTGGAGGGAAATAAATCTTGGGAACCATAACCTTCGGGGTTGAGGCCAGACTGTGCCCAGATCCCACCTTGTGTTCCCCACAGTTCTGATAGTATCTGAGCCTACCATAATATATCACTGTCCAACAATGGGAATTTCTTAAACATAAGTTTAGAATGTATTGTTTTACATTTAAATAGTAACTATCTTGCTAGTGAAGTTAAAGTGACATTCTCTGAAAATGACTAGGAAAAAAGCCCCTCTCTAGTGAATGTGGGGATTTTTTTTATTTTGTCAGTGACAGGGACAGAGACAGAGACAGGGACAGGGACCGTCGGCGCGACCGTAGCCGTTCCAGGGACAGATTCAGGGATGACCGGCGTGGTGGGGTAGGAGGGGGAAGAGGGGGTGGTCGCAGGCAGCCTGGCGCAACACTGAGGAAACCCCACTGGGACCTCAGCCGTCTGCAACCCTTTCGCAAGGACTTCTACGTGCCGCACCCCGACATTGCCAACAGGTGGGATTGAAATATTATACGTAGGTACTGGACATGCTCGTTTTGTGTTTTAGTAATATTACTAAAACACAAAACGAGCATGTCAAGTACTATTATTACAGTCTAATTTTCATAAGAGAGCCTTATCTGACAGCTAGAAAAACTACTATATCTACTTTCAGGTATTCATACATCAAGTCAAGTTATCTGCATCTGTCACTATTGATAGATATCAACATCTATTAATAACAATCTAAAATGCTACTATTGTTGACTGTGAAAAAAGTATTTTTTAATCTTAAAGGCCCTTCCTATGAAAATTAGACTAGTTAAAGCTGATAATTATTTTGTTAGAAATTTGTATAAAAATGTTGCTTGTCCTTAATATTTCCTTAATTTTATTGGTAGATATTAGTCAGTAAAGTACCTACTGAATGTTGCTTGCCTACCTTTGTTACTAGAGGCTACTGGGTAATTGTGTTCCAGGTCCTCGCAGGATGTTGAGGAATTCAGGAGTAATAAAGAGATTACCCTGAAAGGACGCAACATTCCAAACCCCATCCGGACCTTTGAGGAGGCAGGGTTCCCGGACTACGTTCTGAAGGAAATCAAGTGAGTGTATTTTGTATTGGTAACAATGGGATACAAACAAAAGGGAGAGGGAACTGGAACTACTATTTAACATTTGTTAATTTGGCCTACCTAGTAATTTATTCATAAAACTATTCTCATTTTAACCAATTGGATCTAAATTGGTTATATTATTTTGAAGCATTTTCTTTTCTCTAAAATGTTTGTTAATCTTAAATGTACAGAAAACAGAACTTCCACGAGCCGACAGCCATCCAAGCCCAAGGTTGGCCAATAGCGCTGAGTGGTCGAGATATGGTGGGCATTGCACAAACTGGCTCCGGTAAAACTTTGTCTGTAAGTGACGTCAATTCAATAGTTCATTATTTGTAACTTAAAATGTGTGTGTGTTCTGTTAGTGATGTATTTGTCCCTTGGATTTCCAGTATACACTACCTGCAATCGTCCACATTAACAATCAACCCCGTCTTTCCCGGGGGGATGGCCCCATCGTCCTTATATTGGCCCCTACCCGTGAGTTGGCTCAGCAGATACAGACAGTGGCCAATGACTTTGGGTCTTCATCGCAGATACGAAACACCTGCGTCTTTGGGGGGGCCCCAAAGGGTAACCAGGTAAGCGGAGTTTCTGTCAAATGTGGAAGGACAATTTGAAGCTCATGCACAAGTGTGACAACATTTTGGAAGGACTCTATGTGACACTGTTTTTGGACGTTTCTCAGGCTCGGGATCTTGAGAAGGGTGTGGAAATTGTGATAGCGACCCCCGGCCGACTGATTGACTTCCTGGAGAGTGGCAAGACAAACCTCAAGAGGTGCACCTATCTTGTCCTAGACGAGGCCGACAGGATGCTTGACATGGGCTTTGAGCCGCAGATCCGCAAGATTATCGAGCAGATCAGGGTGAGTGCAACTCTTTGGTAGATCTGTGCGGGAATGAGATTTTGACTTCAGTAAATTTTTGGGCAGGTACAGGGTGGGAGATTAAAATAATTTTCCACTCCGGGCTCATTTATTATTATAATTTATAATTTTAGTCCAAACTTAGCCTGCCCATTCGTTCCAATAAAAAATAAAATTATTCGATGGTGAAATTCGAAAGGCAATATGATCCAGACTAGGGCAAGGAAAAGAGAGAACTACTCAATAAGTTTTTCAAATAAAAACTGAATTATATTTTGTCTAACAAGTGTTGAGTAAGGTTTTGATCTAAGGTAAAATAAAAACCTAGGCCCAAGGCAAGTATTATAATTGTGTATTTTTAATCAAGCATTTTTGGTATGAATATAAATTTTAATTTGACTGACTACTTGCAGAATAAAACATCAAAATATTCAAGCTAAGCTGAACAAATAAAAGTGAGCCACAGTCTTCTCAAATAAGAATACCAAAAAAATCTCAACTGAGTCACCTCTTACATTTTAGTTACTAAACCTTTCAAAAAAGCGCTGTTGGACTTCAACAACACTAGTTTACCCAACTATTATTATCTAAGATACAAACAAATGTATGCCATTTTATATAACAACATTAACTTAATAGATGTGTCTTGATGCAAAATAAGTTTGGTGAAGGTGTATTTTGTGCATAGTTTGATATTCAAAAGCCACTGACTTATCATTATTTTTCACCAAACATTATGTCTTTCTCCTTTAAATCTATTCAGAGATAAATATTACCATCAAGTAGCCCAATATGAGTGTTAATTAATGGCCCTCATTTGTGTTAACTAGGTAGATGAGCTAGATCTAAAATAAAAGTGGCTGCAATTTTGGGTATTTGTTTAATTAAACTTTAGAGGACGATAAGGTTAATTCAACTTGTTAGTTTAGTAAATTAATAATAATGTCAATGAGCATTAAATACAAACATAATATTGCCACACAGTTCTTAATGTAACTTTTTAATATTAATATTTTCTTAAAAATCCCAAAAATACAATTTTCCCGTTGCAAAACTACATAAAAGGAATTTCCTTGAAACAGAAAGCTGTGAAAGGTTTGTCTTCATTGGATCCTTGTGTTATTCAACATTCACCTCAGCCTCAATGTCTGAACACGTCGCCATTGTCGCGACATCAACCAGTTACCCCCGAAGCCGCAAGCGTTAACAGGGTTAACTAACTGAGGTGTGGTATCGTTTCGGCCGTAACCAGGAGCGCAAAAACGCTCTGAACATAAACATTGATATCCGGTCAATCGCGAAAACACGCCTTGTGATTTGGTTTCAACTCTGGGTCTGAAAAATGAATTTAAATTTTGTAATAGCCAATTTATTGAATTTGGGGATGCCTAGTCCTAAATATTAAATAGCTCTTTGGCAGTTTGCTACTATCACGCCCATGATACATTTTGAGCTGGGGGTTAATCTAAACCTATGCGTGTGTGAAACTTCGGCTTGGCTTCGAAATAAACATTAGCTTTGAAACCTCGCCAATAAAAATATTGACAGCTGAAATACTACATCTATGTTCAATTATAGCCATTCTGAGCTGTTTTGTACATTACCTCTATGAAAAAAATTGAATTGCATATTGTGATAGTAGCTTTATTTATCATATTGAAACAAAATATTACAAACAATTGTGCAATAAAACATTTTCCAAATAATTTTAATGCATAAAGTAATATAAATAACCACAATATAATATTTTTTTCAATCATAAAACAACTAAATGAGAATATTTAATATATTTGCTTAGAGTTCGCTTCAAATTGAAAAAGTGGACTTTGCACACCCCTAGTTTAAACCCAGCGTTGTTTTCATTACAAGAGCCGAGTAATATTTTAAGATAGCAACTAAACAATAATAATTGTTAATAACTTATTTTCCAGTAATTTATGTATCTATAGTCACAACAAATGTTTTATTCAGCCTGACAGACAGACGCTGATGTGGTCAGCGACGTGGCCCAAGGAGGTTAAGAATCTAGCGGAGGAGTTCCTCAAGGACTACACACAAATTAACGTTGGCTCATTGCAGCTCTCGGCCAATCACAACATTCTTCAGATTATTGATGTTTGCCAGGAGTATGAGAAGGAGCAGAAGTAAGGATAAGTTTTTAGCAATTTTGTAAAATATTTTAACTAACCTCTTAACTTATTATTTTACATATGTCTGTCCTAAAATCTCTAAAAAAATTTATTAATGAAATTTAATGTTTATACATGGTGTAATACTTTGCGTAGAGTTACGGTGATATATATCCAGTGAAACTTGAAATATATTATTACTATTATTATTATCATTAGCATTGCGTCTTACTACCTGTTTGGGTTATACGCACTTACGCTAATGTGTAATGGTAGGGTGATTGTGAGATGAAATGGAGGACCATACAGTTTAACGTGGAATCCGAACCATGGTGGAGGATTGGCATTCCTCACATTCACAAGTTGCTTGAAATATAAAATATATTCATGCTATATTAAAACCCCAAATATATTCGTTTATCTCCCTTTGAATTAAAAAATAATATTTTTTTATTGAAATTTACATGCTCTATCGGGTTATTGAAATTTCTGCAAAAAATATTTTTTTTTTCTTTTTCCTAAACATTCAACCCCTTTTAAATGTTACTCACTTTCTGATTCACTGAATTCTGTATCCACTTAGTATTC
Source organism: Timema bartmani (assembly GCA_902151455.1). Lineage (NCBI taxonomy): Eukaryota > Metazoa > Arthropoda > Insecta > Phasmatodea > Timematidae > Timema > Timema bartmani. The sequence continues at coordinate 73,627 of CABFWB010003590.1, forward strand.
AATTTCATCTTTTTTATTTCAAATAAAACAATCAAAACTATTGCACTGTAAGCGCATCAAGCCGTTTATTTAATTTCTAGCTAAGGAACTAATTATTCAGGCAAAAGAACAAATTATGTCACTGCTCCTTGGCGAGACATGTGTGGCCTTATCTAAACTGTGAAGTCTAAGCTGCCATCTAGCGATTAAAATGCAAACCAAATAAGTATCATAAATGCTCTATAACAGCTGCCGGAGTAATAACAAATGATAAACGAATAGACTCTTGAAAAATAATTATTTTCTGATCACTAGAGATATGGCCGAATATATTCAGGTTTTTTAGTTAAGAGGTTAAAAGATAAAATTGGGTAATTAAATTTAAATTATTTGAATATAGTGCATCTTAATTTGCCAAATTAAGACGAACTAGGCTATGTTTATGCTTGACAAAGCACCCTCTTATTCTTGGCACGTCCTCGTGTACCCTTAGCGGGGCGTGAATGCTTACAGGAGGCAGATAAATTGCTGGGAACCATAACCTTCGGGATTGAGGCGAGACCATGCCCAGATCCCACCTTGTGTTCCCCACAGTTTTGAGACTAGGTGTTTTGATGATATCAGAGGATTCCCTCTGTTGGCGACTTGACAGTTCACCTGTGTTTTAGGTTGAGTACACTGCTGAAGGAAATAATGGCTGAGAAAGATAACAAGAGTATAGTGTTTATTGAGACGAAGCGGCGAGTCGACGAAATCACCCGCAAGATGAAGAGAGATGGGTGCGTACATGTGTTCCTTTATTGTTCTTATGTGATATGGATGAGAAAGGTAGGATTTGAGAAGAAATGTACCCACATTTGTGAAGATAGTAGGAAAGTGTAAAACCAGTGTCTGTAGGCCCGGCTGGTGTTTAAACCTCCCGATCTCTGTCACAGGCAAACCAGTCGATTATGGTGATGATGCACATAAGACTAGCATTTTTTAGACTGGTCTCAGCCATAGTTATATCAAGTGTATGTGAGACTATTTTAGAATATTCTTTATTTGTTTTTCATAGGGTTTGGTCCTCAACTGAATGCAAAGGAATGGACTATAAGAAAGAATGTTAACATTTAGTTACTATCTGTATTTTCTATTAGTCTATAATATCTTTATTTTCTCCTTTGTCCATAATTCTTTTCAAAGATTCAGAATTCTTAGGTAAATTGGAGACTCGGATTTGTAAAATAGTGGTTTCAACCCAACTCTAGTTTTTGCACAAAATAGCATCATTAAGGTGGGGACGTGAGACAAGGCCAATGTTTTTCCAGTTTATATATCAAAACTTTTTTTGGTCTAAATAAATAAAATATTGCTTCACTAGAAACAGTTTAGTAATTTTATCTATATGGTAATATCAACAGGTGGTTGAATATCTGTTATGAGCATAGCTACATTAGATGACAAACTTTTTAAATGAAGAGAAAAAGTTGTCAAAAATTCCATGATACCCATGACAGCTATTCAAGATTGTTGATATCACTAGGCGAAGAAAATTAAAACTTATGTTTGTATGGAAGCAATTTTTCATTTATTTAGGCCAAAAAAGTTTTTGTTACTAAAACTGCAAAATTTCAGAATTTTTTTCTCACATCCCCACATCTCCACCTTAAAGAATTGCCCAATTTTTTCAAATCCACTTGCGGATCTGCCAGGGGTGGTTTCTTAATATCATTAACACAGCACAGGTTCTTCCATCAAATAACACTCTTACTGAATTACCAATATAGTAACACTGAAAGGTGTCATTGTTTCCTCTCTATTTCTCTTTAATCATTAGTTTATTATTAGATGCTTCATTTTTGACCTTTATAGGGAAATAATTATATTCAGGAATGTGCAAAAACCACATTTTCAATTCGAGTTAAGAACATGAAAAATATCAAGGCACAAGAACTAGATAAGAAAACTTGCTTCGAAAGTAGAAAAATATAAATTATTCTTAATTAAGTAAATATATAGTTAATAGAATGCTGAAGTTCCTTTTGACATTTAGGCTGGTGCTTGCGTTGGATTATCTTAGAGTGCGTAACACTCATACACATTTTAAATGGATTAATATAATAATGATGGTTGTAATGTATACCATTTATTTTTCAATCTTGTAGTGTAACAGTTATAAAGTCAAAATTTGACACTGAAAAAACAATATTTATAACCTAAATTTTTCTCAAAGAAGGCTGTTTTGAGGGGAAAAGAAAAATGTGGCCTATATTCTGCTATTCATGGCATCATTCAAAATAAATTCCTGGTCTGGTTTCTTAATTTCTAGAACCGTTATTAGCTTTTTTTCATATTTCTCAGAGTATCAAGATTTGTTTTCAACTTTAGAGACAAGATCGTGATTTTTTTTCCTTGATTTATTGAGTCTTGCATATCCCTAAAA
>CABFWB010003591.1:0-22615 GCA_902151455.1 Timema bartmani
AATGTCTGTATGTGGCTTTACCACGACATTATTATTTACTTGTGTCCCTCTCCCTCAATGAGGTGTAATATGTTTTTGAAAAATATATATTTATAACTCTCTTGTACCTGCCACTGCGTGTTATTTCTACAATAGAGGTGGGGGCAGGTTACATAACGACGCCTTAAACCATGTGGCCATCGATGCATGTATACAAAAATTATTATAAAATGAATTTTTATTTATAAATTGTGATGGTAAATTGCTACCCAAGGATAAAGTGAAAAAATAAACAACCGTTTTATTCATTGAGCCCCTTATAACAAAAGAAAAAATCATTTAATGTTCTCATCTATATTTTGTCGAAATATTATATAACTCTTACATAAATTCAATAGTAACTTGAATTTAATGTACGCAACTATATTTTGATGAAATAATATTTAGCTACATAAATTCATAAGTAATATCGGGATACAGGGAGATATAAAATGTACCGGCACTTGTGTGAAGGCCGAGCGATACGTCCATCTTGGATTAAATCCCTCTACTTCCCTACTAATAGCCACAAAGCTAAGTTTATCGGTATTTAGAACCGCGTCTTACTACCCGTTTGGGGCACAACTCGTGGAGGATGAGTGATGAAACCGACCTCAGTACATACGCACGACAGGGATTTGAACCCCGACCCCCTCCTGTCCTCATTTATTTATCTAGCACGTGGTACCCGGTGATAATCTTTTTAATTTATAGATTTGGTTGTTTATTAAATAATTATTTTCTGGACTGCATTCATTAACTAACACATAATATAAGAGTTTAATTTTGAATAGCTAAAAAGACAGTAATCTATAATATTCATCATTGTTAACACGTGTTATTTTTAAATTTCAACTGTACCGAACCAAGCTGGAAACTAATATATCGAGCAACTGTTGGTGGGGCCGTCCTCCCGACAAAAGCCTACCAACATTGTTTTGTTTTGTATGATAACTACTGTCAGCATGTACGTGTGTAGGTATCCGCCATACCACCATGGACCCTTGGAGCCGGTGTACAAATATAATGGGGTAGACAGGAGTAAGGAAATGTTCCAGCGTTTACGAGGAGGGAGAGAGGAAAATCATTTAGTGAGAACTAGTGACAGTACACCTCAGCGGAGATTCGAACCCCTGAACAAAAATTATTATAAAATGCATTCCCAGCCGAGCAAATTGAACTTTGGTTAAAAGGGGGCCCAATTTTAGAAAACACGTGAGAAATATGTCGATTAATCATATGGCCTATACCTCCTTGCTAATAGCCACGACCAAGCTGACCAAGCCATAAAACCAATGAAAAAAAAAACACGAGCTAGCTTCAACACCACAACAAATTTAAATTGTTTTCTATGTTCTTTGGCTGACAATGTATATTAAATCATGTCGAGGGATTAAAATCCTCATCACAACCCCTATCGTAAAGCGGGAGTATTGCGTACAAAAAAAGTCCTTAAGGATGCTGTCTACCTCTGACGTAATGGCAATTCAATATAGGATCCTCGGTGTAAATTTATTTTGCTGAAACAGCCATCAGCATGCACGTATGTCGAAGCATTTTGAAACCCCTATCAGGACTATTAGTACCACGTCTTACTAACCGTTCAAGTTATACCTATAAATGTGATAATTAGGCTACTTAAATGGAGTAGGAACGAGAAAGGACGCATTTTTGAGGTAATCTTCCAGAATTTGCTTGGAAGGAGGGTAGGAAACTATTCGGGAAAATACCCTTCAAAACCCAAGTGGTATTCGAACCTCGATCTCCCTCGTCATGAGCATACCTGTCTAGCTCAAGAGTGACGCCTTATACTATTCGAACTCTGAAGCGAGGTTTTATCATGTCAATTTAATATTTAGTAATGCATTAACTTATTTGCATCCAAAGCAATAATATGATAGCCGATTATATTATAACATATAGTCACAAATGAATATTATTTACAAGTATATTTTTTCATTTAAATTTATTGGAGTTATTTAACGTGCACTTTATGCAACAACTGATTATATTAGAACACAACTTACAATCTAACTTAAATCTAGAACATACAGAACACCCATTTTCCGGGCGTTAATGAATCACTAGGAGTGGGGGAAACCCATATTCCACCGATGATACATTTTCGGCCAATCCTGGGATCGAACCCACTGACCGACTGAGCTAAAATAGCAGTCATACAATTATACATTTTTCAGAGCTTATCCAATACTAGAACAGCAGTGAACTGAGACAATTATTATTTGGAAATTCTTTTCGGTATCATTTAATTTTGTAAACATGATTTCATCCAACTCGTTGGCTGCGTGGTCTAATGCGCTAATCTCGCAGTAGACAATATTACTAATAACAGGGAGATCGAATTTAGAATCTCGGTTGGGTGTACTGATGACTATTTTCCACTCTTCCTCCGCGCAAATGCGGGTACATTATGTGATCGTTAATGAATGCAGTCCGCAAAATAATTATTTAATAAACAACCAAATCCATAGATTAATAAAATTATCACCGGGTACCACGTGCTAGATAAATAAATGAGGACAGGAGGGGGTCGGGGTTCAAATCCCTGTCGTGTGTATGTACTGAGGTCGGTTTCATCACTCATCCTCTGCGGGTTATGCCCCGGACGGGTAGTAAGACGTGGTTCTAAATACCAATAAACTTAACTTTGTGGCTAATAGCAGGAAAGTAGAGGGATTGAATCCATGACGGCCGTATCGCTCAGCCTTCACACAAGTGCCGGTACATTTTATATCTCCCTGTATCCCGATATTACTTATGAATTTATGTAGCTATATATTATTTCGCCAAAATATAGTTGCGTACATTAAATTCAAGTTACTATTGAATTTATGTAAGAGTCATATAATATTTCGACCAAATATAGATGGGAACATTAAATGATTTTTTCTTTTGTTATAAGGGGCTCAATGAATAAAACGGTTGTTTCTTTTTCACTTTATCCTTGGGTAGCAATCTACCATCACAATTTATAAATAAAAATTCATTTTATAATAATTTTTGTATACATGCATCGATGGCTGCATGGTCTAAGGCGTCGTTATACTAGACGGCCGATTACAAAGTGATCGACGTTTGATTTTCTCACTCTAAGCAATTGCGGATACACATTTTACCTGGTCTAGAAAATCTGGTCGATCAGCAAAACCAATTTTTTCACTCTCGGAAGGAAGTACGATCGTTCTAACAGACATTAGCTGTGCTAAAGATAACGAGGTTCAAATCCCGGTGTTCACGCCGTCTAGATGTGAGGCTCATCTAATTCTGGTGGGGGGAGGTTGAAATTGAATCCCCACCATGTAAACTGTGGGTAGTTCTCCCTCCGGAACATTTTTCTTAATCATATCTACCGCACGTTTAGCCAGAAAAGGGTGCGTGTAACACCGTATAGTTATGGCAGCGGAGGTCGGGGTTCGAAGAAGTGTACTGTCACTAGTTTCCAGCGCCGGAACATTTCTACCTCACTCCTCCGGTGCATGGCTGATACCTACATCAACAAATGTTGACGGACGATACCATACAACCAATTTTATCAGACTTTTGCGGTGGGGGATAGCAGCCCCTAACTGAGAATTCCGAGGCCCCTGATTGTGCATATTCTCTCTAGTAGCAACATCACCCGGAAAAACCCATTACCACTAAGATGAGGAAGGGGTGGGAGAGGAGTTGCGACACCGGGAAAACCCATTGTCTCAAGCGGGGTGGAGGGGAGTGAAAGGGGTCTCACGGCCGGGAACCATTTCTCACATACTACGCTAAACAGTCGTCAGGAGAGGTTCGTACTTCGTATTTCCTCCTTAGTTAGCAATGCCGTGAGCGCCCGATGCCGTGGATTGCACGCCAATAAATAAAATAAACTCCCACACAAATAAATAAATAAAATGAACTCTAACGCCTATCCCAATCCTACCCAAACATAAAAAACAATGAGCACACATAGAACTCAATGAGCACTCATAAAAAGCAATGAGCACACATAAAAAGCAATGAGCACACATAAAAAAGCAATGAGCACACTTAGGGGGAGGGGGAAAGCGAACAGCCAATCAGAATATGAGGAGGGGAGTCACGTGACCAAATTCAGCCAATCCCAGCCTGTTTTAAGGTGCCATACCAACTACTAACGCAGTGATGTATTGTTGAAAATAACCAAAGACGTGTTGAAGTTTTGTTTTCAATTTGTTTCAGTTTTACTTAAGTAATATATATTTAGGGTTTAGATTCAGCAATTGTTATTATGTTACAATGGAACTGCAAATTGAACTGGTCAAACCCCCACCTCTTACATTTTCTTCCTCTTCCAAAACAACAGCTCCTCTTCCTCAATACTATCATCTGAGCTCAAAAAAGACATTTTGGAGAAACGTCACAGGAGCAGACCAGAAAGAAGCAACAGTGAATTCATGAGAAAAAGTGGAACCATAGATTAGCTAGTAACGAGTGTGAAACCAAAGTGACAAAACCTTAGCACAGCATAGCATAATTTACTAAATATCAAATCTATTTTATTATTTGATTAAGGTTGTAGCTGCATCTTGATATTATATTCTCTAAATTGAAAAATGACACATGAACATTTCAGTGGTTAGAGCATTGGCGTACCAAGCCAAAAGTCCAGGGTTCTCTTCCTGTGTCCAGGACACAGCGTTCTATGTGAACCAACCTCTACTAGAAGAATAACATCCAGTCTATAAATATAATTGAAGTTCAAGTATCAATGACTAGTTCCATCCCTGAGAATTCAACCGAAACGTCGGGAGGCAATTGATTCGATGTGGCTCAAAACATTTGACAGTCTTACCACCAGTTCGGTTTGTACGCCTATGTACTAATCACAATAATTGGTTATGGACATGAAGGATGAATTTAGAGGAAGTGTGCCAGTGTGTGACCCTGGAGGGTGCCATCAATTTCCCAAAGCCCTTCTAGGATAAGCGAGATGTATCAAACAGTGGTTTGGGAGGCTCTCACCCAGCCCTCATAGAGTAGTGTCTCCGCACGTAACACTAAAAACCCTTATTCAGTTTCCCAACATAATTTTTGCTTTTCCCCACCAATATTAATAATATATTTTCTTTGTTTCAGAGAATTCGCGAAACGCGACAACCCGTATGTTAGATTCTGAAACCACATTGTGTGACCAATTGGTCGGTACATCTTGGAACTCTCTCTCCTGCTCCCCTTCAGGGTGCATCAGAGCATGCTAATGTGATGCTGATGTTGTCGTCCTGCCTCCCTTACGTGTGATTGGCTACTGGAACGTTTTGAGCGATTACTGTTTTTACGTCCAGGTGGAGCCTATGGTGAAGATGAAGAAAGTTGTCGGCTTCGGGGTTTGGAGAAGACCGCCGGATGAGGCGTTGAAGAATCCCGGGCCCGGGAACTGACCGGCCCCGAGAAGAAAGAAGTTGGCGGCGAGTGTCGGGGGATCCACCATCAGCAGCAGGCTTGTGCGGCTCGTCTTGGCAGGGGACTCAAAGGTTTCCGTTTGTGGGGACTGAAAGCTCCTCCGGTCAGGCAGGAGCTCGTGCTGTGTGGCAAGTGGTCCGCCACAAGCCCGAAGGTAGGAGATTTAGCAGCAGCTGCCCTTTCGGGGGGCAACAAGCCTGCGGACGAAGCCGAAGCCAGCGGGGCCACTCCAACTCCCAGAGTCTAGCGTGCCGATGGCCGAAGCAAGTGCGTGTCACCCTCGGGTGAAAATCGGCCCTTTCCAGGGCCAACAAGGCTGGCGTGACCTCCCAAATTACCGGAGAGGTGGGCGCAAAAAGCAGCCAACCCGGCGAAGCCAGCGGGGCCCCTCCAACTACCGGTGGTGAGCGTGCCAATGGTGGCTGCCACCAGGAGTCGGTGGTCCTTTTCGGGGCGAGTGACTATACAGTCCTTTCCAGGGCCAAAATAACGACCAGCGTGACCTCACAAATTACCGGCGAGGTGGGCGCATATGGACAGGATGAAATCAGTGGGATCCCTCCAACTATCGGAGGTGTGCGTGGCGCTGACGAACCCACCGGGGCATCTGGCAGTGTATCCTCGGGGCTTGGCTCGTTGGTCAGTTCCAGCCCCCTACAAAGCGTCGGCAGCAATTCCGTACAGGTGAATCAAGTGGGCCCCCTCCAACTACAACTAAAGGATGGTGAAAGCTCCCGCCAGCACGATGGGTGAAAATCTAACGGTGCTAACGGAAGCCCTGACTAGGGGGAGACTAGCCGTCGTTCGCTGGCAAAGACCGCTGCAAGCGGCACTGACGAGCGATATCGCATGGGCCTCAAGAAACCGCATCAACTCCAACACCTCCCGGTAAGGGGTCTCAATAAGTAAGAAACGTCCGGCTGAATTTTCTTCAGACTCGGAAGACCGGGTCACACGCTTCGCGAGTGTCGACAGCTCGTGCGATTCTGTGGACGTTGAGGGACTGTCTTCAGGACCAGACCTCCCGTTGATGCGTGATGAGTTGAGCCAGGGGTCCAATAATGTGTCTGGGGGTTTTCAGATCGTAAGACTCCGCCGAAGGGGTAAGGCCGCCAACACCAGGAAGCTACCGGGCTGCAACACTAACAATTTAGGTGTTAACTCTGGTGATGAGAGTGAAGGCAATCGTGGTCGGGGCCGGGGTGCGCCAGTGTTGGCTAAAGGTAGAAACCTAAGGGTATCAACACAAGCCGTGCCTCACCACAGCCTGGTACTAGTGGCTCTGGGCTGGCTCACAAAGAAAAGGGGAAGATTCCTCCTATCATCTTGTGTGATGTGAAGGACTACTCCAAGGTGGTGAGGGACATCCGAACCAAGGTTCGAGAGCTTTTGGAGGTGGTCAGGCAGCCGGCGGATCGAGTGCAACTCCAGTGTGGGTTGGAGGAAGATTACCACGCCCTCAAGAACTTCTTGCCGAGCTTGAGGATCCAGAATTGGTCCTACGAGCTGGGACGGGAGCGACTGGTCAGGGTTGTGGTGAAGGGACTCCTGACACGGACAATCCCTGGCGACATCCAGGAAGAGCTGGTTAAGATGGGTTTAACCGTAAAATCCATCACCCAGATGCTCTCCCAGTGGAAACGGGATCAGAAGACCGGATAAAGGCAGTGGTTGCCTAACTTCGTTGTCTGACTCCCGGGGAGCATACTACAAGGCTGTACTCCATATCAGTCCTGTGCGGGCTCCGAGTCAGGGTGGAGAAGTACAAGTCTCCCGTAGGCCCAGTTCAGTGCAAGAACTACTTCCAGTTTGGGCATGTGTGGAGGGATTTCCACGCTAAACCTAGGTGTGGGTTCTGTGGTGGTGACAACGAGAGGGGCGGGTTCACTGAGGAGAGATGATCTCCCCCGAATTGCCTGCACTGCTCAGGAGCCCACTCCTCGTCGTGGCGGGGCTATAGCACGTACAGGTCATTGCGAGCGGCGGGGACGGCCCGGGCCTCTAGGGGTCAAGAAGGGAGGACGGATGGTCTAAGCGAAGGCTAGAAGCCCTCGGGGCACGTTACGGTACGGAGAGTGACAGTGACTTCAGCTCCAACACCAAAGCCACTGGTGCAATATTTCGCCAGTGTGCTGTCAGGGAGACCAACCCCACCACCTAATGCCGAGGCACCTGCCAAAGCCACCTTACCAGAACCGGTGGCATCCGTTTCTTCCCTCTCTGTCGAGAACCCGTCCAAGGCCGCTCCTCTCCCAATCGCAGCCCTCATTTCCCCCTCTCCCGCAACCTGCACCTCTTTCCCCACCCCTTTGAACCTTTCCAACCCTCACCTACCACTCCCCAATTCTACCCCCGTCGCATCTGCCACCCCCACATCCAAGCCGCTCCCCAACCCTACCCCAGAGAATGATAGTGCAAAGCTCTAAAATTGCATTGAGCTTCTCAAGGACATTCCGGGACTGGATCCATGGGACTTTTTATCGATTCTCTTGAGGAAGTTCCAGGAATCTCCGAGGAGTAACCGTGGCCACCTGGTCATGAAGCACATCATCCTCTACATGGTCTCTCATGGCAGTACAACCGAATAGAGGAACACCAGTGCTGAAGGAACTCACGGTCTCACTCTGGAACGCCAACGGAGTCGCGGGGAAGAAGGTTGAGCTTGAAAGGTTCCTGTCAAAGCATCGTGTCGATGTAATACTGTTGGGAGAAACCCACTTGCGTTCCGCAATGAGGTTCTCGTTAACAGAGTTTATCTGCCATCGGAGCGACCGAGCGGGGGATGTGGGAAGGGATGGGACGGTGCTCCTGGTCCGAAGGCACCGTGACCATTACGTCATCTCTGTTCCTCCTCTCCAAAACATGGAAGCAACTGCTATCCAACGGGTGACCTCTACCGACCCAGTGCTAGTCATTTCCATCTACTTCCTTCCCTAACGCCGGTTCGACCAGGCTACGAGGGCTGACATGGAGGTGCTGCTTCTAGGTACCACGCCTGTTTTAATCGGTGGTGACTTCAACGCTATGCACCCTTCATAGGGCTCTATGATTATGTGCGCTCATTGAGGGTTGCTCCACGACGTCCTAGATCTACATGGCTTTGTGGCTTCCGGCCCCCAACCCCACTCCCTCACAATCCTCTTGGTTGCCCGGACTTCCTTGACTTCTCTGTCTCCAGAGGGATCAGAAGGCGATTGGTTTTGAATTTTATAGCTGAACTAGACTTGGATCACAATCCCGTTCTTGTGAACCTGGGACGCGCAGTGTCCTTCATAAACCCCAGAAAAACCTGACCTTAAACGCACTAACTGGGACAGGTTCACAAATGTGTGTATAGAGAGGTTGGGACCCACCCCTACCTTTCGAACAGCAGCAGAAATCGATCACGGTGTGGAGTTCATAACTTCCGCCATCAAAGTGTTACTTGAAGCTTCACACCGAGGCACCGTCATAAGAGGGTGCCACATGCTTCTTTGCCCGATTCTATCCTAAGGCACGTTCGGGAGATAAATCGGCTGAGGAAGACTTGTCAAATCTCGAGGGACCTGGTAGACAAGCCCAACTGGAGCCACAAAGTCCATGTGGTTCGCGAGATGATCCAAGAATACCGGAACAGTGTCTGGGAGGACATGGTTGAGAGCCTGTGCGTGCAGGGCAGGTCCCTAAGGCACATGACGAGGAACTTGATGCGGGTCCCAGCACCAAGGCCACCTATTGTGGGTCGTAACGCTGTGGCCAACTCCGACAAGGAGAAGGCCGATGCTCTCGCTGAGCACTTAGAAGCACAATTTGTACCGACTGACGACCCCTCAGATCGGGTGCACATTGCGTACGTGGCTCAGGTCATTGGTGCGGTCTCGTACAGACCCTTGGATGAACCTGAACCCACGTAGGTGACAGAAATGTCGTGGGCGTTAGCCGCTCTAAGACTAAACAATTCCCCCAGACGCAACGGTGTCAATAACGCGCTCCTCAGAAAGCTGCCCTTGGAGGCGATTAACTTCTTCATGGAGTTAACCAACGCCATACTGCTTCTGAGTCACTTCCCTGGGCTCTGGAATTACGCCAACGTTCTCTGCATTCATAAACTGGGTAACGACCTGGCCTAGCTTCGTCTTACCGACCCATCAGATTGCTCGACTGTCTGGGAAAGTTAATCGGGCGGGACACGCTACGTCTCACCAACTCGTCCGGCTCGTGGAGCAGGTCACGAGGAACTTCAACATCAACAGGCTGATTGGTGTTGTCTTTCTCGACGTGGCAAAGGCCTTTGACCATGTTTGGCACGAAGGTCTCCTTTTCAAACTCCTCTCCCTGAACGTGCCCTTCTACCTAGTTAAGGTTATACAATCTCATCTATCCCACCGCACCTTCTCCAATACCTTTTGGAACGCAACTTCCCAAGTCAGAAACATCCGGGCTGGAGTACCGCAGTGTTCCCTCGTGGGCCCGTTGCTCTTCAGTTTGTATGTGAACGACATTCCTAAATCCCCAGACACAAAGTTGGCACTGTATGCGGACGACACGGCTCTTGTAGCGGAGTCGTGGTGAGGGCAGCTGGTGGAGAGGCGACTCCAGATGCACCTATCGCAGTTGGAGGGGTGGCTGACCACCTGGAGAACAAGTATTAACGTGGATAAGAGCACAGCAGTGCTCTTCATATGGAAAAGAAAGTTCTACGGGTCGGCCCTACTCCGGCTTTTCGGAGAGAAGTTCAGTTGGGCCAACAGTGTTAAGTACCTGGGACTTACGCTTGACACCAGACTTACCTGGCGACTACAACTGCACCGAGAGACTCAACAATGTGAGATAAAGGCTGGGAATCCTAGACCCATTGCTTAACAGGTATAGCGCCCTGTCTACAAAGAACGGTCTGACTCTGTACAAGCAGTTGCTCTGGCCGATCCTCGTTTATGCATGTCCTGCTTGGGGCCACCTGGCAGACACGTATATGAGGAGGATGCAGGCGTTCCAGAGCTGGTGTCTGAGGAGCATTGTGGACGCACCTTGGTACGTTCGTAATGTGACTCTGCATCGTGACCTGGATATGCCTACCATCAAGTACAACTTACGAAAGCTGGCGCAGTCCTTCTACGACAGATTTCCCAGTGGCACAATTCTATTATCTAGGGGCTTGGGAATTACTTCATCGACCCTGGAGGGTGCCATCGACGTCCCAAATCCCTACTCGAATAAGGAGATGTGTCAAACAGTGGTTTGGGAGGCTCTCACCCAGCCCCCCATAGAGTAGTGTCTCCGCACTTAACTCTAAAATCTCTTATTCGGTTTTCCAATATAATTTTCTCCCCACCAATATTAATATATTTTTTGTTTCAGAACTTCGCGAAATGCAACAATACGTTTGTTTAGAATCCGATACCACACGATGAGACCAATTGGTCGGTACGTATTGGAATTTACTCTCGTGGTCACCTTCAGGGTGTATCTGAGCATGTTTATGTAATATGATGTGTGATGTGAGAACTCCTCTTTCTTTTGGCTCGCTTGGCGGCCACTATCGCTCATGTTTTCCCGCGCCAGAGAGAATCTTCCTTTTCTCTCATTGGACAATGCCAAGCAGCAGTGGAGTGTATTTAACACGGTGGTTCAACTGTCAGAGGTCAGTGACTTCATCATTGGTCTTCGAGGAAGGAGGACGCTCTCCGCTATCACGGTCTACAAGAAGACTTGAGCAAATTGTCAGATCACTGAGGAACAGACGACTTACACTCCATGGGGAAACCCAAATCTAGACACCACTAAGCTCAGGACGGACGTATCGGTTGTTTGCTGTAGTGAGATCCTAACGATGCCAACGAGCTACAGCAAGACGTAAAGCGTAACCGGCTTCGAAGCAATACACGAACACAGACACTGACATGACCTACTCATTAACGGAAGCCTCCAACATGAAGCCCGACACTGATGGGCAAAGAACACTCACAATGGCTGACAAACTTGGAAGAAAACGAAAATTCAGACCTCACAAAAAAACTCAAACAAAAAACCCACTGACAGCCACAAACAAGTTCGAGGCACTGAAAAGAGCCGACAGCCAACACCCTACATTAGATGACCAAGCACAGCAAACTACAAACGACCAATCACAAACAACTACCACCGCACCCAAGACAAGATACCCACCAACAGTAACACAGTAACTAGGCATCCAAAACTACAAACGCATCACTAAAATAGCAAAATAGATGGGAAACGACATCAAAATTACATACATTTCAAATGGACTCAAAATTCTTACCGCAAACAAACAAGACTAAGAATTAATGCAATACTTACTCAAGGACAGGAATCAATAATTTAATACATATATGTTACCTAGGGACAAACCAGTCAAAGTGGTCACTAAGGGACTCCCTCCCAATATGGCCACCGAGGACATCCAACAAAGCTAGGATACCCTGTCACTGCTGTCAGAGAGTTCTCAAAAAAGACACAAGCAGATAACACCACACAGACAGTCAAGCTATTGCTAGTTTTCCAAGCCACGATCGCCAAAAACACTGAAACAGACAACATATACAAAATTTATTACTTAAACCACACAAGAGTTAGAATTGTTCCAGACACCATAGCACAGTGCCACAAATGTCAGAGATATGGCCACACCAAGAACAATTGTCAAAACATGTTTAGGTGCGTCAAGTGCACGAATCTACACGACACAAAGGACTGCCCGAAAAAAAACCCCACCCCCGCCCGATGTATAAACTATAGAGGAAGCCACACGGCTAACTACAACAAGTGTCCCGTCTACGTGGAATTACTCGAAAAGAGAAAAACCACGCAAGAAAACAAGCAAGTCACAAGACAAACCACACAGCCAAGACAGACCCCTTCCACACATCAGGCATCATATAATAGTTTTTCACCTTTGAGACATAGGTCCAATCAATCAATCACAGAGGAGGCTTGTGCCCCCCCACCTCCTACTCAGAAACAGAACCCAACACCAGCTACAGCGGCCCGCATCCACCAAAGCTACGCGTCAGCAGTACAAGGACAGCGGGCCCGCTCGCAACCACCCCAACAAGAGAAGACTTCAACAGTCTCTGGCATTAAGGAGATAGTAGGCCTACTAAAGGAACTCAGCATACTCAAACTTATAACACATTTCAAACCATACCTTGTCAGACTAAGACAATTTACAGACGCTACATAAAAAATGTGTATATTGATAGAGGGTTTTACTGATTACTTTACGACCCAGGATGACTAACAGACCCAAGACCTGGACTAAAGACATACTACATGTTTTTATATGAAACGCGAATGGGATACTCACGCAAGCAAAAGAACTAGAGGAACTTTTCAAAACTTACGATACATAATATATACCTCTAATCAATGAAACTCACCTAAACCCAAATAAAAATATATAATTTTTCGGCTATGACATATACAGGAGTGACCAACCTAACGGCAGGGGAGGGGGAACTGCGGTGTTAATTAAAAACAATATACAGGTTTACAGTCATCATTACCATAATCTACAAAACCTAGAAGCAGCAGCAGTGAAAGTTAACACAAAAAGCGGGAGTATCCTATTCGCAGCCATATATAAGCCACCGACAAAGGCTTTACTGCAACAAGATCTAGACACAATAATAGACTCGGACACAATATTTTTAGCAGGGGATTTAAACAGTAAACATCCAAACTGGAACAGCCGACTAACCACAAGGGACGGGAGGACACTCAACGAACACGCGGACAGTAACGACTACATAGTGGTAGGGCTTGGCGAACCCACATTGTACCCCTCAAGCCCACTACAAAGAACAGATACTATAGACGTGGTCTTGACCAACATGAGGTAGGGTTGGAGGATCTAACAGTTCTCAAAGAACTAGACTCTGACCACAACCCTATGTTGTGACAGATTACACTAAACACAGTACAGGAGGCTTACAGAAACAACACAACCACAGAGACGACCTACGACTCCAGCACCCAGACCTTGACTTTCTGATCGCGAGGAGAGAGTGACAGAGGTACAGGACACCACAACATTGAACGGCATACAATCATCTTAGAGCACAAGTAAAACTTAAAGTAAAATCAATTAAAATAAATAACAGGAACAACTACGTCACAGATGCAGCACTAGACTCCAGCAAAATCTGGAAAATAAAAAATCAGTTTAAAGTCAAATAAAAAACAGTCCGTTCCAGCTATACACGGTGAGCACGGCATGGCCTACACAAGCTCAGAGAAAGCAGAAGCCATAGCCGTGACGCTAGAAAAACAATTTACCCCAAGCGATAACTCCAAAGATCTTGATTTTGTTAGGGACGCTAAGAGATCAGTAAGGGCATACCTAATCAGACCAATTGTGTCACAGGCAGACCCAATAACGTTATATGAACTAAACCCCACAATAAAAAACCTACCAAAAAACAAATCACCAGGCCAAGACCGACTGTCAAACGAGACTATTAAAAAGTTACCACCAAAAGCCACACTAATGTTAGTTCAGATATTCAACGCCCTACTTTCATTGTGTCACTTCCCTGACGTGTGGAAACTGGCGAGAGTAATAACACTCCCCAAACCTGGAAAGGACCCGATGTTTCCTCAAAACAGAAGGCCAATAAGTCTCCTCACCTCACTTAGCAAAATGTTCGAAAAATTAATTCTAAAAAGGCTAAATCACCTTAGTGAGACCAGTGATATCATTCCAAATCTATAATTCGGATTGAGAGATAAACACTCCACTATTTATCCAGTTATAAATCTAATCGAAGACGCAACAGAAGCTTTCTCAGAGAAAAAAAATAGTAGCAGTATTTCTAGATGTTGAAAAAGCTTTCGACAGATTTTGCCATAGAGGACTAATACAAAAATTAATTAAACTGGGCTACCCTCAATGGATCATACACACTATCGCCAGTTTCCTTACACAGAGAAAGTTCCAGGTAGTTGTGGAAGGCTCAAAATCCAACACACATGACATAAAGGATAAAGGCAGGGGTGTCCCAGGGCTCCACACTCTCACCACACCTGTATAACATATACATTTCTGACATCCCAACACAAGCACAGATTAAGGTTAGACTTTTCGCAGACGACACCATAATATACACCATCAACAAAAACATTAACTATGCCAGTCTGGTGATGCAGAGGTATCTAGTTAATTTACAAAACTGGCTCACAAACTGGCGGATTAAGGTCAACGCTGCCAAATTCGCACCCATAATCATAAGTCGTAGAAACAAACATCTACCAGCACCACTCACACTATTTGACACTAAAATACCCGTAAAAAAGGAAACTAAATATTTGGATATCACCATAGATTCTAGACTGGCTTAGAAGAAACACATCGAGGACATAAATCAGAAAGCAACAGGCAGGTACGTTCAATTATATCCACTACTAAAGGGCTGGGAGCTAACCGTCCACACAATAACAATATTATACAAATCAGTGATCCAACCAATAATATTATACAACTGTCCAGCATGGATCTACGGGCCTAAAACTCACAAGAAAACTACAAACAACACCAAACAAGATACTCAGAACAATCACTGGGGCACCATGGCGCACTAGAACCACAGACTTACAATTACTAACTGTAGACACCTCCAGGAAATCTACAAAGACCGCAACAAAAGATTGTACGAGCAGACAGATACACACACCAACGAAATAATCAGGGACTTTGGACAATACGTCCCCGCTGACCAAATATACTTCAAACGACCAAGACTGGCTTAGTAAAGAATTAATTAAGTATAGCTATAAAAATAATAAAACTCCCAGTTGATAATCCTGGATGAAAAAACTAAATAAAATAATAAACCAAAAATAACGAAACCCACAAAAAAAGTAAAAAAAAGTAAATATAATTAAAAAAAACCGCTAGATATAAATTCCTAGTTGTAAAAATTTAACAATAGTAATAGTATTAATATTAAAACTCCACAATTAGAGGTAACAGACTAAGCCAGACAGGTAGTGGAGCAGTCTCATGACCTCTCACCCCCCCTTCCACAATAAAATAAAATCCCTCCCATCATTCAATCTTCACATCTCATTACAACCTTTGTCCCCATTGGCCTGAGATTTCACGACAAGGTCAACCTTGCTACAGCAATGTATACGCAGGGGGAAGGGCTGACCATCTCACTCCGAATCCCAAGGGGGAAAAAATCCTTCAGCACCATACTCCCATCCTAAGGAAAGAAAATCCTTCCCTACCCTAAAACCTGGGTATCTTCATATTATGTCACCATCAACATTATTTCACGCAAGGGTAATTTACTAATACTTGTATTTCTCTTTCATTTCATTGGTATCACTCATCAGGTAGTTAATTAATCATTTCACTAGGTTAAGAGTTACGTCAGTGACTCGGTACTCAAACAGAAAATCAACCCTTTCTCTTGATGAACTAGGTTGACGCTTCTGTCAATTTAGAGATTCAGAGTCGGGCAACAGCTGAAAGGCATCAGAGGCCAGTCAGAGACAGTGATGGGCATAATCGAATGATTTTAAGAATCGAATAATCATTCGATTCTTTGAAATCAAAATAATCATTCAAATGATTTTTAGAAGTAGTAAAAAGTCGGTAATAATCGGATGTTAGCTAGCTATTACTACTTCTAATTAAAAGTAGTTACTAGTTGCTCGTTTTGCTTTGTGATACTATTCTCTTCACCCTGCTGTCGGATCTCCCAACACGCATTCCTTTGCTATTGCAGCTTATCAACAATTTTCTATTACTGTATTTAGTTCCTTGTGCCTGTGTCAAAGACCAAAGTACAGCCACAACAAAGTACCAAACAGATAACGCATTAATCACATTAGTACCTAGCCATTAATAGAAATATTTTTGCGTATGATTAGTAATAAAATAAAGAACATATGTTTCCCTTTGTGTTTAAAAGAGTATAAATAATTGACCCTCTACTATTCCCAATACATAAAAAAATATATAAGCTTATAATACTATTAAATATCGGGTAGCTGATCAAATACTTTCAATTTGAATATCTAAATCAATTATATGCCTCCTGAAAGCTCCACTTCGTATCAAACACACAATTACTACTCGACAAACGACGACATAAGTTTGCTGGATCATGATATTTTGTGTTATAAGAATGTAAAATTATTTCAATGAATACAATTATAACACTATCTCAATATTAAAGCCAGGCAATGTTTTATTAAATTCACAAAAAACTTATATATTTAATAAATTTAAGTCAACGTTAAAAAAATTTATCTCTCAACCCGTTTGGGCTATTTGCGTTTAGTTGATTAGGAAGGTAAAATTTAAATGAAAGGAAAAATAATTAATTACGTAGTATAAATTATAATGTAAAAAATTAATTGAATCATTTTGTAATTTTCATTCGAATTATTTTTTGCTAATATTCGATTGTAAACTGTACAACCACTTACACATTGTATTAAATTAGCCTTAGAATCATTCGAAAGCGTAAGGTTGATTATTATTGTGTAGCAATGGAGAATATTTATTGAAAATGAACCTAATAGAAATTAAGACCTATATAGAGATAGTCTGGAAACATTAATAACCATAAGGTCTATTTTCCTCAGCACTTCTGGCAAGGGAGTGGTAAGAGAATGAATCGGCCAGCTCACGTCAAGTCAGCTACTGTTTTAATTCGAATGATTTTGAAAGAATCGAATGAATCTATTCTATTCATCCGATTCTGCCCATCACTAGTCGGAGAGTGGCTACCCAACCTGGGTGTCCCACCTGTTTGAAAGAGCTATTAAATTGTCTTATGTTAATAAGGAGCAATATTGTTTTAACCCTTTCTCTCCCCACCATCACCCTACTTACCACCGTGACTCACGTTGCCAGGACTTCCTCATTTTCCACCGCGACTCACGTTGCCGGGACGACATCCTCATGTTCCACCGCGACTAACGTTGACGGAACACTCTCGCTGACCTTTTCCCTACCCCTACCCACACGTGTCTGAACACAACGTTACCGTCGTCGCAACATCAACCAGTTATCCCCGAAGCCCAAGTGAGGGATAACAAGATTGTGACGTCACTCAGTACACAAGCCAGCCCAGGCCCGGATTTAGGATGATATGCGCCCTGGGCCTGGTATATTTTGGCACCCCCCTCACCCACCTTATTGTAAGTGAATCCTACAAAATATATTTTGATAATACTCGATATTAAAGGTGGTTTTTGAAAACATGATAATTTTTTGTATTCTACCAATTATTTTTCAAATCCAAATATTCAACTTACTTGAATATTGACACAACTGAAATAACAATGTAAACGTATTTTTATAACTGTTTTATTCTTATTTTTTGTAATATTTATAGTCCCTTACAAACCTGATTAGGCTTAATATACAGTTGGTAAAATACAAAACTAAAAAATGAGCCAAAAGAGTATTAAAAAGGTTACAGAATCATTCTTTGGATAGGTAACATAAATACAAATTATTGGGATAGACTTCAGCCAGGAATGCACAGTACATTTAGAGCAAAGACTTGTTCATGATTTTTTCATGAGCAATGTTTCTATGATCATTGAAAAGTCCATTTTCATAATAATGTCTCTCACAACACATCAGAATCAGACAGTTAAGTTTTTTATTCCCCAGAAGTAGCCTTTTAATGTTTTTCACACGGCTGAGAATAGAAAACCCTCTCTCTGCTGAGAAATAATTGTTACTGATAAGCAAAGAAACATTTCCAATGCAACTTCAAGGTTCGGAAATTTACTGGAGGTTGTTCACTTTTATATAAGATTAGAACTCTTGTATTGTTTTCAAGCTTTCCAGTCCAATAAAGGCCTTGAAATGAAAACACTAATTCGTAAAATTATCACCAATGTCTTCTAGATAGCCCTTGACCAGTTTGTTTGCCCCAATCTCCATATCTTTGTTTTCTGCTCGGGTGATGCTAACTATGACAAAATGTTAAAACGTTTTGCCAATGTTTCATAAGCCACTTTTCTTCTGTCTAAGTTTGCAATAAGTGAATCAATTCTTTTGATGAACCCACCCGTTATGAAATGTTGTCTATCATCAATGGTTACTTCTATTCTGTAGTTTTCATCAGAAAATACTTTACATTTACGCTTCCTTTGGTAGTTTGGAGTTTCACTAGCACTAAGTTTCAATGCTACCTCCTCAAACTGTTCAAAGCCATAGTCTTTTTTCTCCCAAATGGAATTATTGCATGGCCTGAATTGCTTTGGTTGGTTTGAACAAATGAAGAGTTTTCTCTTGAAGGAATGTGTTCGTTCTATCAATCCTTCCTAGTTTGTCATTCCAGAAAATAGACAAAAGAGCAGTTTCATATTTATTTATGCTCTTCTCTAGAGACCCTGACCCTCCAAACGGGTAGCGGGTTTTTGCATCGAGTCTTGTGACAACTGCTTCAGAGCCATTTCTATGTCTTCAAAACCGAGCACTAAAGCTTTGCTGCATCAGCTCTGGCCGACCAGCGAGTTTCTGACAAACATTTTACGACCGGTGTTTTGTTTCTTTCAAGGATGGCCTTCAAAACAGCCCATCTATGAGTAGATAACGAGAAAAATGAGTAGAAATTTGAACGAAAGCAAAAAAAATAAATATTGTACAGCCTCAACACAGTAATCTGCAGCAGCAGAACCCACAAGGGCTAAGTAGTGGGCAGCATAAGGAACATACTCTGGAAAAAAAAGTTTTTAACCCTAGCTTGGAGCCCTGAGTAGGCTCTTGCCATGTTTGACGGCAGCACGGTCATTGTTCGTAAGTCTCCCCCGTGTCAAACGAGGTAAGTGGAAGATATTTAAATTGACAGTGCTTTATACTACAATGCTACTTCAGTGACTATACAATGACAACACTAGAGCAACACCTTTAAAACAGTGACTTCTAAAGAAAATCGGCGCCCCCTCAAAATTTGGTTCCTTGGGCCTAGGCCCAGTCGGCCCATTTATAAATCTGGCACTGAAGTTAGCAATGTAAAGAGAATAAAATGTAGCGTCAGATGGAGCAACACATCTGATTGGTTGAGCTTGTGACGTCACTCAGTACACAAACCACCAATGTAAAGAGAATATAATGTAGCGTCAGGTGGAGCAACACATCTGATTGGCTGAGCTTGTGACGTCACTCAGTACACAAACAAGCAATGTAAAGAGAATAGAATATAGTGTCAGATGGAGCAACACATCTGATTGGCTAAGCTTGTGACGTCACTCAGTATACAAACCAGGCATTACATACGCAAAACTATAGGAAGACAAACTAAGTTGTTAAAAATCAGGTCATATTTTGGAAGTTAAAATAATAAATAAACATTAAAAATCCACACTAATGTCTAATTAACGTAATTACTCTACTTATTTAATAGAATATGTATGTTTGACTGTCTTCTTATAAAAATATTATAACCGTTGTGTACCGGACGTAAGCGATGCCATTATTAAATTCCTCCAAGTGGCGCAACCTTTCTATTCTATTTACATTATGTTTTGGTTGTTCGGTAGCCACGACTGTCATTCCCATAATACATCACAGTGTACGGCTATGGTCCTTCACTTATGTTTGTGCCACACATCTTACTACACTCCAACACCATTGGCCACACAGTATAAGTCATCAGCCTCGCAATAGACTAGACTGTCAATGACGGGCAAGTTGAGGCCCGAATATGGGCCAAGTGAACTGAGAGTGATTTCCCCCATGTGGCTTATCCCTGTAGTTTTTCAATATACTTCATCCACGAATGCGAATGCACTTCCTCTAAATTACCTTTCTCATCCTTACCTCTAACATTAAGCAGTTAGTGATCTTAGAATAAAGTGCAATACATAAAAATTAAGTTTTACTACGGGTCCTTGCCATTAGAATGCTTATATTAATCGGTTAGAGGCGAATAGGTTATAATTTATATAGAGTGCACCCGTATTCAAGATAAAAGAAATAAGGAAACGAATTAGGAAAACCCAGTACACCCTGTCTGTTCTCTCTGTGATCAGCCCGTTTGTATATTGCGAGCTTGCTATATTAGAGCACTTGACCACCGATATGCCACTCAGCTAAGACAAGCTAGAATACAATTACGAGTAATTTACAAGAATGTATAAGCTACTATGAGCATTAGACAAAAGCAGTTAAACTGAGATCTGCATTAAAACAAACGAAGAGTTAATTAACTGGGAAACAAAGTTTTTATGCCTGCACTTCATAGACGTAAAATGGCAATGAAAATATGACTTTTGTAAAACGTTATTTCGGTAATCAAGCACTGAATGATAGTACTTATTCTGATAACCCAGATATTTACAGTATGTACTCTTATTTCCTTATTAATAGGGGTGGCCCAAGGTAAATTTTTCACCAGAGCGGGATTGCTTTTTGGCGCCCACTTATATAACGGAGTATAATAGTATCATATGAAGATAATCCCCAAAACTAGCAACTCCAAACCTAATGTAACCTAGGCGTGGCATGAAAATAATCTGAAGGGGAAATACATAAATGGTTTTCAATCATACAGTATTACAAAGGCTTCATTGTGAGATTGTACGAAAATAGTTAGGATTACGAAGAAAACTGCCAGAACATGTTTTGTAGACAATGTTGCCCTCTTTAATTTTCATATAACGAATGGTTAAAGAAATAATCACAAAATACCATTTTAGGGCACCATTTTTTCAAGATTTTTATGTAAAATAACCTTTTAAGACTGGCACTAATAATAATAATAATAATATTAGCACCGCGTCTTACTACCCGTTTGGGTTACACGCTTAAGTACTAATTAAACTAATGGATTGGGAATTGGGAAGGTTGAATTCAGAGGAAGTGAACCCGTATTTGCGTGGAGGGGGAGTGGAGAACCATTTAGGAAAAACCACCCCTAGTTCACCCGACCGAGATTCGAACCTCGATCTCCCCGTCCTCGGTGGTCTGACTCAACACGACTGGCGCGTTAGCCAACTACGCTACCGAGGCGGGTAAGACTGGCACTAAATCCTATTTTAATCACTTACAAAAAAAACCACTATGTAAAATTCCATGAGAGTATCAAAAAGTGAAGGATTTTTATGCTTATCAACTCCACTTTTACACCCAGGTTATGTAAGGTTCGGAGTTGTGAGGTTTGGGAATTATTTTCATATCCTACCCAAACTATGTTAGGTTATGTTGGTGCTCTGTTTGGCACCCCCCTCGAGATGATGCCCCGGGCAGCCGCCCCTGCTAGACCTAGCACAGATGGGCTTCTTTTAAGCTGCAAACTCGTAAAATCTATGACAAAAACATGTAATTAACACTCCGGTTACTCCGAATGGTAGTATTCTTAATTTGTACGTTTCCAATGTGACGTAACTTATAAGATAAGGCCATAGTGTAAATCCGTCAAGGAAAGATTGCTACCTTTCAGGGTAAACCAAGTGTAAATAAATGTGGTTTTCAAAGTAATATTTAAATAGCCCATTGATATAAGCTTCTAACTGCATATATATTACTCACAAATTTAAAAATATATTTTCTTCGATACTTACCCCCCCCCCTTTGTACCCCCACTTTTTTGGGTGCAAAAGCTGATACTACACCACTGGACTGGACTGTAGGACTCTATTGACAAGTGCTATCTTTTCCGAACTTACCTCTGCTTATGAAAGGGTGTGTATTCGTTACCAGGTGAATGAAAAACAAAGACCAAATCGGCAACACACAACACTTCGCCATAATGGGTAAGATTAAATTACAAATGAAGGCTACTCAGCTCGTAAGTAAATAGACGATGCAACGTGATACTACAGTAAAATGATAATTAAAGAATATGAGATTTAATTTACACCTTGAGCCAACATGATAATCTTATTTTCCCCTCCCCCTTTTCATGTTTTTAAAATGACCAGATAGTGCATAATATGTCCACGGTATTGCCATAGTTGCTATGTTGGCAGACATACACTTTTTTTTTATGATGGACCGATGTACCTTTGTTTGAAAATATGAATGCATGTATTTCCTATTCTCATTTTAAAAAAAATGATCAGTATGCACAACCTTTTCCATGAAATGTTCTTCCTTCCTAGCTATGGTTATGTAGCGGACAATGTATGTCTGTAAAGAGGCAGGTAATTTGGAGCGTTGTCCTTATAAGGGGCATGACATGCACCCCCCCCCCCC
>CABFWB010003591.1:28303-76020 GCA_902151455.1 Timema bartmani
TGTATGTATGTATGTATGTATGTATTTATGTATGTATGTATGTATGTATGTATGTATGTAGGTATGTATTATATGTATGTATGTATGTATGTATGTATTATATGTATGTATATATGTATGTATGTATGTATGTATGTATGTATGTATGTATTATCCGTATGTATGTATGTATGTATGTATTATCCGTATGTATGTATGTATGTATGTATGTATGTATGTATGTATGTGTGTAGGTTATGTATGTATGTATGTATGTATGTATGTATATATATATATATGTATTATATGTATGTATATATGTATGTATATATGTATGTATGTATGTATGTTTGTTTGTATGTATGTAATGTATGTATGTATGTTTGTTTGTATGTATGTATGTATGTATGTGTATATGTAATTTATGTATGTATGTATGTATTATATGTAAGTATATATGTATGTATGTATGTATGTGTGTATGTAATGTATGTATGTATGTATTATATGTATATATATATATGTATGTATGTATGTATTATATGTATGTATGTATGTATGTATGTATGTATGTATTATATGTATGTATATATGTATGTACGTATGTATGTATGTATGTATGTATGTGTGTATGTAATGTATGAATGTATGTATGTATTTATGTATGTATGTATGTATGTATGTACGTGTGTATGTAATGTATGTATGTATGTATTTATGTAATGCATGTATATATGTATGTATATATATGTATGTTTGTATGTATGTATGTATGTATGTATGTATGTAGATATGTATGTATGTCTATGCCTATTCTTCTGTCTTTACATTAAATAATATAGATATATTTAATGGAGAAAAAAAGTAAAAAATATACTATTTATTAAACAAACTTTTTTGGAATTATTTAAAAAATCTAATTTTCACCCTTTCTATGAAAATTTTTCCTATATTTCAATTGTTATAATTCTTTTTGTTTTATTGTTTTCAAAATGGTGCTTGTTAAAATTGACAGTTGCTTAACATATGGTCTTTTAAATTATAGGTTTTGGCGTAGGGATACATTCTATCAATCTTGAAACTTTTTCAGAAAACTGCTACTGTTCTTCCTATCGAATTCAGACTATAGCCACGCGGAAAACACTAGACACAATGTAGTACGAATATTAACACACTCAAGATATAGCGAGGTTTAACAAAGAGAGCAAACATTATAGTTCAACTGTGTTTAAGAAAGAGAAAAAACACCATGATTCTATTATGGTTACCAAGGGAAAATACAAATATTATATTAATACGTTATTATTTAAGACAGAAATAAATGTTAAATAGTATTTTATTGGATAAGCTACCAGAATTCTCTAATTTTTGTGGTCTCAGGCTATTTACAATTAAAATACTACACAGTAATAATCAAGGGGAGGTAGTATTATATTAAAGCCACATCTAGAAAATATTAATTACGGTCCAGGAGTTATATATTTTGTCAAAGCTGTCAATTGATAAATACCTTCCAGGTTCCTTAAGTTATGTTATGGTCAACACCTATTTGCGTAGACCAAGTTCTTCTAACTCCTACAATATAATATACTTATCAAAGTAGTTCTGCCCCTAGGATCTAATAGTTGTTAAAGTTCCTCTACCCCTAGGACCTGAAAGAGTTGTCAAAGTTTCTCCACCACTAGGATCTAACAGATATGTCAAAGTTCCTCTAACACTAGGATCTAACAGAGTTGTCTAAGTTCCTCTAACACTAGGATCTAACAGAGTTGTCAAAGTTTCTCCCTCACTAGGACCTAACAGATATGTCAAAGTTCCTCTAACACTGGGATCTAACAGAGTTGTTAAAGTTCCTCTAACACTAGGATCTAACAGGGTTACCAAAGTTCCTCTAACACTAGGATCTAACAGAGTTGCCAAAGTTCCTCTAACACTAGAATCTAACAGAGTTGTCAAAGTTCCTCTAACACTAGGATCTAACAGATATGTCAAAGTTCCTCTAACACTAGGATCTAACAGAGTTGTCAAAGTTCCTCTAACAGTAGGATCTAACAGAGTTGTCAAAGTTTCTCCACCACTAGGATCTAACAGATATGTCAAAGTTCCTCTAACACTAGGATCTAACAGATATGTCAAAGTTCCTCTAACCCTAGGATCTAACAGAGTTGTCAAAGTTCCTCTAACACTAGGATCTAACAGAGTTGTCAAAGTTCCTCTAACACTAGGATCTAAGAGTGGTTTTATATTTGACGTTCCTAGAATATTGGCACCAGGACTTATTCATTGATGTAACCCTAATGAACGAACTATTGTTTCCTCGTAAAACCCACACAAGGTCACCGGCCACTGCAGGTGTCACCTCACTCAATGTATGATCCACATCTGCTCTCAGCCTTCAGGAGCGAGAGGAGAGACCAGTTAGAAGCTTTGAGTCACCTCCTCTTGAGAGATACACATGACTCTCCATATAACCTCGAGGCTGATCTCTGCACACCCAGTTCTAGTTGGACATTGCGTCAGAGTTCTTCTCCACACACGAACAAGTGACAGTTTCTTACACGTGACCAGATCTTCTAGTGTCCGAGATGAGATGTCCTTTCGTCCTACTCCTTGCGGGTAAGATTAAACCACAGGACAGTTAATAGACTGTATTTACAGATGGTTGATCGACCACACGTTTGTGTTGATATAATTTCAGTATGAGCAAGTTATAATTATAGTTATATTAGCAATTATTGACATCCAAGCTACATACCTTTATAAAATTGTATATAACTCGTTATCTTGTGCTAGTAGACAATGTTACAGGTGTACAGTAGCGATGATTGTTTTGGTTGCGTCACTTCCAATCTTGATATGTCACTACATTCTTAACAAACTTACTTACACAAGTCATTCATATATAGGGCTGTATTTTTATGTTGTACATAAATATTGTTTTAATATAAAAGGATAGATAAAAAGTTAATGTTTTAATTTTTTTCTAATATGTCTACATATTAGGTAACAGTTTGAAGAAAAGAATCAAAAAGGATAGGATTGGAATAAATGTCTGGAATAAGTAAAATCAAAATGTAAAACAAAATATAATTGTGTAATTTATAATATATACATAGCATCTTTAAAATAATATAAGCTAACATATCTTTTTAAAAATAATATAAAATGATTTTAAAAAATAAATAAATAATACATTGCCTTTTACAAAAAATCTAAAACTTGTTTCTTCGGAGCTTTAATACAGAATATGAATAGACTCAAATTAAAGTTAGTTTCCCGAGCTGTATTGATTTAAATTCTCAAAATAGAAAGTCCTGTGACATTGTACTTCTAAGATTAGCTTCGGTTTTGAAAACGATCTCTCGGCTGTCACAGTCGTCACGGGAAATGTGCTGAGCTACACCTACTATACAGACCTCAGGGAAGCTAGCAGACAAAGCCACATTTTGACAAATAATTACTTTAGCCAGTTGTGTGATATTTCCACTGTTTTTAATTTTTTTTTCTCATAGTTGAAAGGAAGTTGAGGGAAATAATTCATCAGATCTCCATTATGTTGCTCACTTAAATATTTTGACCAAGCGGGTGCTAAAAATATATATGATAAATGGTAAAGCTCGTTGTCATTAACTCTGTATAAAATTTTGGGACACAAAACCTCATATTGGTTTATTACTTGACTGAAGGACTCAAAACGTTCACTTATTTGGAAAATTTAAATGTTCAGCACTTAAAAAAGAACTGAACATATTTTCATTATCTTCGATTTTTTTGGTTTTGACTAAGTTCGTCAAAGTAATTTTTACAAGAAGAATTCTACTTTAAAAAAAAAACTTAAGATCCATTCACCCTGTGATTAAATTAAGTGGTCCTTTTCATCGCGTTCTTCTTTCTTCTAAAAACTAGCGCCCCTACATACCCTCCTAACATTGTGCCCCCAAATCCCCGTGCAAACCTATTGCCTCCCCACTATCCCAAATGCCTACACATTCGTGTGGATTCGTTAAATTTTTCTATTAGTTAGACAAGGGTGGTACAGACCGGCCGTTTTCATAAATAGTTAGGCCTGGTGCAGAATAAATCTGAGCTCCCTTTGTACGGCAGTTTTTCAGTTTTAGCACTAAGGCGTTATAATATATTGATACGTACTCGGTACTTATGTTTCTTAGTCATTTAATACTTAATAATAATAATAATAATAATAATAATAATAATAATAATAATAATAATAATAATAATAATAATAATAATAAATAACAACAAATATTCCTCTAGTGATATCAAACACAAGCAGCTACATGTAAAACTGTTTTGTCAAATTGTTCCACGGGTTTTATTCCTCAAGATCAGGCTGTTTATAGGCAATGCACCCGCATTTGCACGGATAGAGAGTTGGAACACTTTTATATAAAGATAGCTTGAATACAGCCAGCCGGGATTCAAATCGTTTACATGGATGCGGGGACTAAAACGTGAATTCCTTGTGGTTTGGTTTGCCAGTGACGTGAAGATCTCCGCTCGAATCCCGTCACAGACCATGTGTACTCTTATTTGGCTAAATATTTTCCCTCTGGAATATCTTGGACAGATAAGACGTGCTGAAATAGACCCTACGAGACAACAGAATGTTC
Organism: Timema bartmani; assembly: GCA_902151455.1. NCBI lineage: Eukaryota > Metazoa > Arthropoda > Insecta > Phasmatodea > Timematidae > Timema > Timema bartmani. Next base: position 32,914 of record CABFWB010003591.1, read on the forward strand.
TAAAGAAGCGTTTCCCTTTTGCCGCCTTACAATCTCAAAACATAAAGTAGTTAATATACAGTATCTACTGTAAAACATGATACCAATTTTTTTTAAAGAAAATTTTATATACTCCTTATTTAAATGAGCAAGATCTGAATATTTACTAAGTAGCCTATAGTAACTTATATTTTTAAGAAATATGATTGCTAGTCTAAATACTTTTTTTTTTGGAGAGTTAACTTTTTGGACATGACTTACCTCCTTAATTTCATGGATGATATAAAACATTTAAAAACTGTAGTTAGGATTACTAGTCAATCTCATTTTTTCAGCCCTTCCGAACCTGCCGCCCCTAGTTCCTACCCTGTTCCTTCCCCCGCCCCTTCCTAGAACTAACCCTGTGTGTAGCTAATATCACCATGTCTCTGTCTATTATTCTTTCTGGAAGGTATTCGAACTATCAGACCGGTTTATAAAATAAACATTATGTATTAACTACAACCTTATTTTTAAGTTAACTAAACAGACATAACGTCTGGTGTGAGGACTCGAATTATATTCAGGATATCTACCCTGTATGCTATTGAGCTTACCTTACATTGTTCCACTATGGTATAACTTATAAGAGGGTGTCATAGTGTAATACATCAAGGTAAGACTGCAATCTTCCAGGCTTAGTGGAATGTACTTTCCCCCAGCAAGAACATACTGTACTATTTATTTTTAAATAAACTAAGTATTTGATTGGTTTTGAAATATATCCCACACATGAATAACAGATCTATTGTACAAGAAATGGACAAACAAGACTTGTGATGAAGTTGTACAAGGAATTCGATATAAATAAGGTAATTTATCTTTCCTTTGACAAGACCTGTTCTCCTACAAACCTACTATATTAGCGAGAGGTTGGAAAAGAAATCTTGCATAGTATGTAGCAACTGTTGGTCGATGGGAAAACCCCAGGCCGGATAGCCAATCAATGAATGCTTGTGAAGAGTTTCACAAGTTACTGCAACTCACAAGTCCGATGATTAAGCAAAATTGGGAAAAAATAAATATCTAATACAAGGCAGAGTGTCAGACTAGATAAACCAGGGCCGGGATTGGAAACGAAATACTAATCTGTTCATAAATATTCCAATTATCTTTTACTGTTTATAAAATGCTTGCATAAACGTAAAAAAATAACATTATATTCTACCAAAGAATATAAATGAAATAATTTACTCAGTTACAGAAACATATTGAGAAAAATGAACATCTCTGTTCACCAAAGAGCTTTACAATAAGCTCCCCATATACCAGACCTCGATTTAAAAAATACATTTTCCAATAGCCAAAAATATTGGTTTTGTAAAAATATTCTTAAATAAAAGTGTTTTATTTTTAATAGCAATGCAACTTTGCACTGAAATGCTATTTCATATCTCAAATAGCTGCTGAGAACATAGATCTAATTTGGAGATACCCTTTTTAGAAATTATCCTCTAAAGTAATCTTCCCGGAGAAATGACACACAAAATTTTGCTTGTAATATTAAACAGTGCCTAGATACGGATTCTAATCAAAATTGTTAAATCTGGTTTCTAGAAAATGACTTTTTTCTCTTATTGGTCTTAAGTAAACTATTCTTAATTTTAGGGTTGGATATCTAGTTCCTTAAAATTATTGGGGGAGATTTATTAAAACCCCAAATAACAAGTTCTAGCCTGATCGGTAAAATGGTTTCGGCTCTAGACAGATAGCTCGCAAAAACAACTTTCTTCCGAATTTTCAAACCCACTGTTAAGTAGTTTATTTTATGCATATTAATTTTGGAAATTTTAAGCCTCTCACCTCAAACCCATTTTTGCTAACTACCATTTGGAAATTTTAATTCTTAAGAATTATTTGATTATTTCGAGTTGTCCTTATACCTGACTTCAAAATTTAAATTTTCTATCACAACTAAAGTTTTGTTTCTGTTTATACCCCCGCCCTTATTTCCTGGTACCCCACTTAAAAATTAAAGTCTTAAGAATTGTATAGCTATCTGGAGTGGTCCCTTTAACTGACTACTAAATTTAATTTGTATACCACACTGATAAATAATTATATCTATAAGTTTTGGAAATGTTAAGAGTGGTCCCTTTAACTGACTACTAAATTTAATTTGTATACCACACTGATAAATAATTATATTTATAAGTTTTGGAAATGTTAACCCCCCCTCCCTCCTTTCACAATCTTTTCTCTAACTCTTTATTATAAATTAAAGATATCAAGATTTATCTAGTTATCTGGAGTTGTCTCTCTAATTCTGATCTTATACCTCATCTTTAAATTCTTTACTAATAATATCCCCCCATTTCCTAGAGCTCCATTTTGAAATATCCTATTTTAGATATTTTTGGTTGTATGAGGTAATCCTTCCTGCGGAATTTCAGCTTTCTGGCTTATCTACAAATTAATAGAAAGGTTGTATTTTCTTTTTTACTCCCTTCTCCTTATTTTTTTACCACTTTTTCTTCTACGCTGACGACATGTTTCGGTGATTTATCACCATCTTCAAGTCTGAGGAAAACCAGTGTTATTTCAAATTATTGTATAAAAATATGTTATAAAATTGTGAATTAAACAATTTAAACATTAGAAATGGAAATAGTTAAGAGAAACTATAATTTGAAAATGAAATATTAAATTAAAATAATTTAAATCAACAAACTTATAATTTAAATGAGTATCTATTTAATATTAATAGGAAAGTTTTAGATAAAATGTACCCTAATTTACGTGGATGAAGAGTAAGAAGCCATTTATGAAAATACACCCTCAGTACGTACTGCTAGGATTCGTATAATTATTGACAGCCTCGCCAGAAAGCCAACTAGACGAGCTTGTCGAGAATAAAACAAGGCGATCTTCCTTATCTTTCAATGACGTGAGCTTTCTGAAACATATTCTATTATTTGGAGGTAGTGTACGGGTGCTGGAGATGAAGATGTGGGGTATTAGATAAGACATTAGTTAAAATGACCGCTACATTTACCTGTAGTTGAACTTGTCAGATATGGATGTCCGCGCTAAAATGTCTTATGAGAAGTGATGTTTAAAAACTATGAACTCCATGAGATGAGGCTCAATCTATTTTAAAAATCCAAACTCCTAAAGACCAAAATCAAATATTTAATGGTTCACAACTAATCCACCATTAATTTTAAATACATATGAACCCCTAGCACAGTAAGATAAAAAGTAAATTAACAAAAACAAACTACTAAATAAAAATGTAATTTTTATGTGTGTTAGTAAATATTTAATATCTTAGAAAGTATTCAGGCTATCGTAGTTAAATATTTACACGTTCATTTATATCAAGTTATTTAGTCAAATATAAAAAAAATCAAATACTTGCAATTTAATGGGTTTGGAAAATGTTACACATCTAATTACTTAAACAAATTTTAAAGTAAATAAATAAAAATAAAATGTCGAAATAGCTATTCTTTCAATTCGCAATTTTAGGATAAATTAACAATTTGTATCTATGTGTATTATTTTACATACCCATCCGGGTAATATAGGCTTAAGGCTACATTTAAATACATAATGGGAGAGTGATAGTAAAGGTATAATTTAGAGAAACTGCATCCACATTTGCATGGAGATGGAGAGGGAAATATTTTATGAACTATATACCCTGAGAATACCCAGCCTGGATTATAAGTATAACTCTTCATCACTATAAACTGCCAGACTAGAGACATAAACCATGTGATCAGCGTGAAATGGTAAATATATGGCACATGAACATGATTTGGGTTGCACACCGACATGAAAACAATAAACCATAAATATAACTTTTCTAAACTTAGTATAGTTTGTTTGAGGTCGATAATATCTCGACAGCCATGTTATTCAATGCCATGTCACAATGAACTTCATGAAGTCTACGTTGTCTCGGACTTCATCTGGTGTGAAGTTGAAGACAACAAACAATCATATATCGGCTATTAAAATGCAACATGTTTCAAAATAAAGTGCAATAGATTATGTAATTTTCTAATTTTAAAATATATATCAAGGAATTGCCTTTTTCGCACTGAGGGTGATATTGCCAATGTTTTTACTATAAGCTTTTGGAATTAAAATTGTCTTTGACACTCATTTGACAATTTAATACATTTTCCCTATTTCAAATTTAGGGATCATTAAAATATTTTAATCTAATTTGAGTTATTCGTTGCATTACACAACCGGCCCCGTGGTGTAGCGGTCAGTGCATCTGGCTACCAACCTAGAGTGTTCGGGTTCGAGTCCCGGATGGTACCTTGCGTATTTTTACCCTAAGGGGAACTATCCCACCATGGTTGGGCTGATTAGCCCTAAGCTAGGTTTAATAGTTCCCACTGGTTCCACTCTCTCAAACTCACTATCACCATCATACTCACTATCACCATCATACTCACTACTCCCATTTCCTCATCTCATCGGGACATGGAAAGAGCCTCCGCGGATTGGATGTAGCACAAACACACACATACATGCATACATATTAATAATGTTACATAATATTAAACAAACTTTTATTTTGAAATACTCATTAAAAACGTAATTAAGAGGTGACACACTAGACTAGTTCTAAATTCAGCTGGTCCTTAAGTAGCACAGTGGTCAGAAAAGTATCACCATCCCTGTGATCAGCAGTATTGGTCAAATACAATGCAAGTCTGGCGAGGCAAACCTTTTAGACCCCTTGGCCACTGTAGCAGGTGTTTAGTAATATTTGAATATTACTTAAAGAACTTAATACAGTTATTCATTTACCAATAATAATTGCTTAACTTCATAAGATATCAAACCATGAGTGTTTCCATAAGTTTTACTCAGATCCTTGTTGTTCCTCTACACGGAGACAGAAGAATGACTCAGGAACAGAACCTGTGCGTCACTAGAACATGCGGCTTAGTGGAGGTATTTCCCCACAGGTAATTCAACACCTCGCGTTCGAGTCAAGGTCAGCCTCATTCAAATGTTCCGACTCCTAGTTTCTGTCGCGACCAAAAGTTTCCTTTTTGTCTTGTTTAGTGACGTGAATGCTCCCACAATGCAATAGGACGACTAAAACTAGCAATAGAGGGAAGTTTAATTATCTTTCTACGAATACACTTGACCTTGGACAGGAGCGTGGAGGCCCTGAGTTTTAGGCACTTAAATAGTCCTCATTTATATAAAATTGGGCGGAGTCTCACCGAGTCTAATAACTAGTCTTGAAATAGCGCGAAAAAAAGTGGATTAGGACTCGTTTGCTCGTTAGCTATTTTGTAACGCTTCATTTTGTTTGTTGCGCCGTGTTTTAATACTCATGTGGACTATCCAAACTGAGTTCATCCTAAAGGGATAGGAATAAATAGATTAGACCTTTAGAGGAAATCTAACGTATCTGTAAAGATAGAGAGAAAAGGAGAGAGGTAACATATTTAGGAAATCCGACCATCAGTTCCCCCAACCGGGATTTGAACCCCAAAAGTCACGTCATCATCTACGATAAGCTAAGCATGCATCCTGAACATTTCCATAAGATATTTTATGTTAATTTAACGATAAGCTAAGCATGCATCTTGAATATTTATATAAGATATTTTATGTTAATTTGTAATGATAGCTTATTATTTGGTCTTATATTCTCAAGGTGTCAATTACAAAGCTGCCCTTCCCTGCTTTGCTTGGTCTCTAGTTGCCCTTCATGTTCAGCTTTGATTCCAGCTGCCCTTCCCTGCTTATCTTGGTCTCTAGTTGCCCTTCGTGTTTAGCTTTGACTCCAGCTGCCCTTCCCTGCTTATCTTGGTCTCTAGTTGCCCTTCATGTTCAGCTTTGATTCCAGCTGCCCTTCCCTGCTTTGCTTGGTCTCTAGTTGCCCTTCGTGTTCAGCTTTATATTCCAGCTGCCCTTCCCTGCTTATCTTGGTCTCTAGTTGCCCTTCGTGTTCAGCTTTGACTCCAGTTGCCTTTCCTTTCTTAATTTGGACTCCAGTTGCCCTTCCTTTCTTAGTTTGGACTCTGGGTGCCTTTCCCTGCTTAGTGTGGACTCTAGTTGCGTTCACACAGTGTAAGTGGTTAGTTTGTGAACCTAGAATGCATAATAATAAAAGCATCGTGGTGTGTGTTAATTTGTCTTTCCAGAGTTTTTCTCAAACTTTACGATGAAATACAAATATGAAACCTTACACACTGATAACTCAAATGTTGTTGCTACCCCCAAAATGTTTGCAAAGTGTTGGTCCCATGGAGGATTCATCACACCGTGCTAAACTTGTCTAGAGCTATAGATATAGTATTGATGCAGCTTACAGAACGGTTCTAACTTTATAGCCTCTTTTCCTCCTTCAGGACTAAAGCAGGCATACAATAGACATACATAAAATAATAAGGATAAGATATTTGCAGAGGAGACCGAAAAGACGTCCAAAAAAACATATATTACGAGATAATATATGCAATCATGGTACCACCAACCCACTCAGCCAAAACGTAACTGAAAATAAGCTACTCTTCAGGAGGCATGAAATTTGGGTAGAACCTTAATATAGTAGACAACAATTTGAACTAGCCAAGAGTATTAAATTTTAAATCTCTTAAATGTTTCATAAGTCTCCAAAACTTCATAATAACAAAAAGATTCTCATTTAAACATTCTAAATATTCGTCCAAACTTCATAATTACAATAATTTGTATATGCCAAAAATATTAAATGTTAAATCTCATAAATATTCATAAGTCTCCTAAACTTCATAACAACAACAATTAAAGATTCTCCTTTAAATATCTTAAATCTGTGAAAAGTTTCTTAACTATTTTCCCAAAATAAATTAGTGAAAAATAAAAACAAAGAATAATCAAATCCCAAAGTTCTAAAGTTTAATCCATAATAACGCCGAAAAGGAATTTTGTAGTATAAAGGCCGAATAATAATTATGATTCTTACATTTTAATATGTGGCACCTAGATGCGCCTCGGATGGTTATCCCGCCAAGAGTGGCTTGATCGCCGATATACCAGCTATATTTATTTGCTAAACTAAGCTCAAAAAGGAAAGCTATGGCGCGCGCAACACTTTAGCACTAATGACGTCACACTTCATTATTCCCGACATCCTTTGCACAAGTCCAGTCAATGTGCCATTTGCTCTAGCGCTTTTAGTTTAACCAGCAAGTGCGTGATCGTCAGTCGTTGCTCAGATATATATATATATCGTGGTGTACACAACAGAGAATGGGGCATCGGTGAGTTTCTTCGGTCACTTCATTAGTTGTGGTGGGTTATTGCTTGGATCCATGTTGCGTCTAGCGTTATTTTCTTGTTTTTAAACGTTGTAGCCTTTTTAAACGCTACAACTTCATTTAGAAATATAAACATGGTTTAAACGGAGCTATGTAATAAGAAAATAGCGGTGACAAGCTTTATCCATATTTAAGTACTGATTAAAACACCAGACTAATTAAATAAACGGGTACTTTTCTCGAGTTTACTTCTTTTTAATACCTGACGGATGGTTTTTCTTACCATGCAATAGATATCGGTAGTTGGAATGACCACCTATTCAAGCCCCCAGGCTATTTTCCGTGAGCGAGAGTGTGTATTGTGATGTCAATTAACCTACATTCCACATCCTGTTAATTTACCATTATTTCCCCTCTCAAATCCTGGGGTTGTGTCATCCCCCCTCCCCGAGACCATGCCACCCGACAGAGGCCACCACAGTGGCTCATGGGTTTAACCCATTTGATTTTAATGTGTGCCCCAAGCCCATAGGTTTTTAATGTGTGCCCCAAGGGTTTTGGGTAGGGGAGCGTGCAGTCTCAGGCACTTCTCCCACGACGTGCCAGCATAGAGGTTCAAACCTTGGACATTGCCCGTCCCGGGACCATATTAAACAGCCAGTGTTTGGAACTCTCCCCTCGGAATCCACAGACTGAGGAGCGGACTTGGGCGTCGGGCCTAGTGTGCCCCAGGGTGTGCACTCCGTGTATACAGGTAGTTTTTATTTATTGGTGGGGGAACGTGTGGTCCATGGCGTCGGGCACTCCTCCCGTGACGAGTAAAGAAGCATCCTCTCTCGACGAATATCAAACATCAAGTGTGAGCTTTTGGCAATGTCTCGCTGTGATTTTCCCTGACCCCCTTTCCACATCCGGATTCCCCACTCAGTGTCTAAACATGTTCAAACAGGAAAATACTGGCTGGCACTGGTTCAGTACGGCATTGTGACCCCCTTTACACATCCGGCGTTGATCGGGTGGTGAATATATAAGGGGGTCACATTGTTGACTATTTATAAGCGTCTGTAGAGCGGATCACGAGGGACAAGTTAAAGCAGCTTGTAAATATTGTTGACGCCGTGCAGATCGTAAAATTGTGTGATCTAATCGCCGATCAAAAGTACTCGGTGGATAAACTAAAAGCTGTCAATACAAAGTTAGGGAGACGCCAATAGCATATCTAGATAGCGATTTTTGTGTATTTTTACCCTGTCGTTTTGGTAATCTAACGGATGAAGACGTCTGTGATCTTAATAAGGAAAAACTGATATTTACCTGCACCGGAGTAAAACCTGGTACACATACAATTATGAATTTTGAACGCGTTTAAGAGACGGGCAGCAGCATCGAGCAGTTAACAACATCAGGCAACACATCTTCATTGGTAGTTAGAACAAGTTTAGCATCAGTACAAGAGTTAAAGAAGTGTACGGTGGACAGGTTAAAGACTCAGCAAATCATCCAACGCGTTTAGCGGTCAGGTACGCCTATCATGCTTAGAACCAGCTATATTGATTTAACGTTTGTGGGTCATACGATTGCGAGGCGTGCCTATATGACAGCATAAAATATTCAGTGTGGCCGTGAGCAATAGACATGTAATTTACAAAGTAGTGAACCAAAACAGAGAGGATCGAGGCTACATCGAGTTCTGTGACTCTACCTGTCACACGATAAGAGTGACTGAAGTACTACCCTACGAAAGAATCGAGGAAGTTCAGAAAGTCGTTTTACTCTTGCAGCAAGAACTCGGACTCTTCCAATCATTTCTTGTGAACCGTCTGTACAGACAGAAAAGCAATTTTTCCAGCATAATCCATTGTTTACTAAAAGCTTAGAGATACAGTTGAATATATCTAATCCTGTTGACGTGTCAAGTAATTCTATGAACGACCAAAAATGTTCTATCATTTCATCATCGTTAACAATTCTGATGTGGCTGTTGCAGCTTCAGGGTGAATATTCAACAGTCACTCAATCTTTCAGCTACACCTTTCATCATATCAGAATAAATGTCATCAATACGTCGATAAACTTTATCGTTTCACAATGGTATGAAATATATTTATTTCCTAGTTGCGTCTCCTAAAATGGATCTAATAATATGTCTGCATACAGGCAAAATCAAATCCTCAGCAATGGTGTGAGGCTGCATCCTTATTGATTATATCTCAGCCACTTTATAGCTTGCTAATTGGGATTTTGCAGTTATAGTTGTTCTTTTTACTTTCTCGCTATCTTACAGGTAAAGAAAGTATTGTGATCGTCAAAAAAAAATCGAGATCGAGATTTTGATTAATGTCGACGTTTCATGACCCCATGAATCCAAAAAAGTGTTTTTTGAATTTTGGGCTGAAACTTGGTTCCTAGGTTTTTCATAGGGTTTCCCCGAGGGGTTTGGAATTGGATATCTAGCCCTAGAATTAAGAGTAGTTTACTGAAGGGGGAAAAGAGAAAAAAAATCGATTTTCTCAAAATTGGCTCTAACGATTTTGATTGGATTTCATTAAAAAATTTATAAATATTACAAACAAAATGGTTACTCTCAATCTTTCAGCAAAATTAATTTAAGGGTTCCGGTCTGATGCGTAAATTCGCATTTGTTATCATATCTCCAAAACTATTTGAGATATGAAAGTAGCTTGTATGCCCACCTGTTCCATCCTGGGGCTATTTTCCGTGAGTGAGAGTGTGTATTGTGATAACAACTAACCTACTTTCCACATCCGGTTGATTTACCATTATTCCCCCACTCACATCCTGGGACCACTTGTCACAGTCCCGAAGCTATTTTCCGTGAGCGAGAGTGTGTATTGTGATGTCCACATCCGGTTAATTTACCATTATTCCACCCACCCACATCCCCCGGACCCCGGCGGGGGTGGAGGGTCACCTACCCACTAGCCAGGGCTGATGGGTTTTTAATGTGTGCCCCAAGTGTTTTGGGTAGGGGAGCGTGCAGTCTTGGGCACTCCTCCCGCAACGTGCCGGCATGAGGGTTAAAACCCTGGACATTGCCCGTCCCGGGACCATAATTAAACATACAGTGTTTGGAGCTCACCCTTCGGAATCCACAGACTGAGGGGCGGACTTGGGAGTCGGGCCTAGTGTGCTCCAGGGTGTGCATTCCGTGTGTCCGGGTAGTTTTTATTTATTTCTGGGGGAACGTGTGGTCCATGGCGTCAAGCACTCCTCCCGAGACGTGTAGAGAAGCATCCTCTCTCGGTGATTGTCTAACATCAAGTGTGAGCTATTGGCAATGTCTCGCTGTGATTTTCCCCGACCCCCTTTTCACATCCGGCGTCAATCGGGGGTGAATATATAGGGGGGTCGCTTGTTCGACTATTTATAAGCGTCTGTAGAGCGGATCACGAGAGACAAGTTAAAGCAGCTGGTAATTATGGTTGACGCCGTGCGGACCGCAAAATTGTGTGATCTAATCGTAAATCAAAAGTACTCGGTGGATAAACTAGAAGCTGTCAATACAAAATTAGGGAGACGCCTAATAGCATATATAGATGGTGATTTTGATGTATTTTTACCCTGTCATTTTGGTACTCTAACGGATGACGACACCTGTGATCTTAATAAGGAAAAACTGATATTTACCTGCGTCAAAGTAAAAACCCCTACCATTGTGAACTTTGAACGCGCTTAAGAGATGGGCAGCAGCATCAAGCAGTTAACAATAACACCAGGTAACACATCTTCACTGGCAGTTAGAACAAGTTTAGCATTAGAGCTAGAATTAAAGACGTGTACGGTGGACAGTTTAAAGATTCAGCAAATCATCCAACGCGTTTAGCGGTCAGGTACGCTCACCATTCTTAGAACCGGCTATATTGATTTAACGTTTGTGGGTCATACGATTGCGGGACGTGCCTATATGACAGCAGAAAATTTTCACAGTGTGGCCGTGAGCGATAGACATGTAATTTACAAAGTAGTGAACCACGACAGAGAGAAGCGAGGCTACATCGAGTTCTGTGACTCTACCTGTCACACGATAAGAGTGACTGAAGTACTACCCTACGAAAGAATCGAGGAAGTCTTACCTGTGTGATATGACATGTGCTGTGTACAATTTCCGCAAAGGGGACGTTGTGGCCGTGTTGCCCCGGCCTCCACCACCCTTCCGAGCGCCACACCACCCGCCACAACCCTTCACGACGCCGCAGTCACCACCCAATTCCCAGAGTCACCAGCGTACCCGCCGCCAGTGTCACCTGAGTACCCACCGCAATAGTCGTCCACCTACCAGACATCAGAGTACTCACAGCCAAAGTCACCCGCGTGTTCGGAGGAGGAGGAGGTAAAGTCCAAAGAACCCATAAATATCGAGGATTTAGCAGTGTACAAAACTTATTCATATGTTAAAATTATGGGTGAAACGCCCGATGACTACATAATCGGTCTTGGCAGTTTTGGTAACGTCTTATTTCCAAAGTCTGCCTATTATTTGGATTGTAAGCGATTTAAATCTAAACCACGCTGTATGATATATCTCGGAGGACAAAGTGTGATGTTTAAAAAGTGAATTAATAAACTAGACGCGCTCATGTTGTCGTAGCCTTATTTGACCACGTTACTATTCTCACACAATCTACTGAAGTTATTTGAGCTAGCGGTGATGGAATATTTTCGACATTTTGAAAAAGTTTACTCTGTGAGAGTGGAACTCAGTTTGTGAGTAGAGGGCGTTGCTGCTTGAGCGAGTGTTTTTTCTCCCAGTGATATTTATTTACAACGTTTCTTTCGCTGCATCTCTAGTTGCCATCATGTCATTTAAATGTGAGGGGTCCTACGCAAAGCTCTCCAACCTTATTCGACACAAACATCAATGTCATCAAACTCCTCCAAATCCTGCTCAACCAGGATGACTGTTGGGACGAGGAGGTATTTTGCAGTGCGTTAGACCAGATCGAGAAAGAGGAATACAATCGTGTCAAGTGCATAAACGAACTTGAGAAAAACAAAAGTTATAACGTTGTGCTTTCGAAAGAGGCCAGCAATTAACAGAAAGTTATTGTGCTTGATGGTGTGGGAAGAGTAGAAATAACAGGTAAAAACTTTGGAGACATTGTCAATAGGCGTTCTTGCGCCTCTCAGCGTGTCCTGAACTATTTTGGGGGTGACTCCTACTCTTACTATATGATAGAAGATTTGATATTCTCTCCTGATGTTTTTATTAGTTAATAGAGTGATTATATGTTTTTCTTGCTATCACAATTTGTTGCACTCTAAACGCTCAACTTAATTACCTGTAGTGTTCACAAAGCGATAATATATATATATTGCTGCTTGTAAAAGATAACACTCTATGTTGTTGTTGTTGTTGTTGTTGTCGTTGTTGTTGTGGTTGCACGCTATGAATGTTTTAAATTAATTAATTGCTGATTGATAATAAAAATAATACTAATAAAATGTTATTATTTTTTTAAACCCTAGAACATACTGTTTGGAAATCCCTGGATATACAAAAACAGGGAAGAGCTAGCAATAATCACGTGACAACTTTGCCGGAATGAGACTGGTAGACTGGTAAATGTTATGCTTTATTTCTAACACATGTGAGTTAATATAACGTTAGCAAAAACAAACCTGCTTGATTGTATAATATAAATATATTTATATATTAAAGAGTAGAAAGGATAAACTAGTATATTATTGCAAACAGTTTCACAGTTTATATAGCATTTATAAATTAACTAAATTTGGTTTAAGGTAAGGTGGCAAGTTCACACACACACACACACACACACACACACACACATACACAAACGCATTTAAATTTTATGATAAGCCAAACTTATATTCACATGTATTCATTTCTTAATCACTTTCATTCTGCGCCATCTAGCGAATAAAATTAGTAATTATGACTTTTAAATATCTTGTGATAGCACAGACATATCCATATTTAATAAATGTTATTATTACTACTCATACAATAATTTAAATACGCTAATGGGGTAGGAATAATGAAAGTATTTATGCTGGATAAGTGTACCCGCATTTATGTGGAGGGAGAGTTGGAGATATCCTTAGTTTAATAGGACAGTGTTCAAACCCCAACCTCCTAAACCAACCAAACCAGACGAACTCCACTTAGTTACTTTTACGGATCACAAGACCTAAATAATATTGGTGAATGTCATTTAAAAAACTTTGTTTTTCTGTTGTATGCTATAAATGTTTTAAATACAATTTATTAATCACCTGCTGTCTTTCAATAAAATAACTAATAAGAAAATGTAATTATTATTATTATTATTTTAAAAAATCCCTAGAATATGTTGTTTGGAATTCCTTGGAGAGTCAGAGGCAGGAGATGGCAATATATATGTGTCAACATTGCCAAAATGAATAATTAAATAGCTCAGAGTAGTAAACTTTAAGCTTTATTGATTACACATGTGTAGTTAATATAGCTTTAACAAAAAATAATATTTATTTGGGCTGTAGGATATGAGTAGAAAGGAGGAACATGTATACTACTAATATTATTATTTCCACCATTTTCACTTCTTAAATATTGGTTTATTATTTTAACTAATACGGGTTTAAGGTAATTGTATTTATAGGATAGGAGGGGGATGTTTGGGTGTAGACGTTAAAACATAAACATAACAGTTTAAGAATATTTATTTACAATCATAATCTACACAATTAACAGGTTTTTATCGTGTGTGTTAATTCAACGTCACTCTGCGAGAACTTACATTTGTTCATCAGTAATATTGAATACAATTATGAGGATCTTGAATTTATTTTAAATGTCATACGGAACAATCACGGCGGTTATATTTTGATGAAATAATGTTTACTTGTACATATGTTCCTAAGTTAAATACCTAGGGAAAATTCATGGCTGCTATATATTTGATGAAATAATATATAACTTTTACATAAGTTCATAAGTTAAATATCTAGGAAAAAATCACGGCATCTATATAACTTTTACATAAATTCATAAGTTGTAACGCTTTAAATATCTAGAGATAGTGTGTGTATTAATTCCATTAACACAAATAAAAAATAAATGAACCGGTTTTATATTCCCGTCAAACATTAATATATATTTATAAAATTTGATAACTGTCTCAAATTAGGGTTTTGTAATGCCGCAGGGACTATAAATTTATTTATTTAATAAATTCACTAACAAAATAATAGAAAATTAAATGAACAACTTCTATATCTCCTGCGAACCGTAAAGTATTTAAATATTGAGTTACTATCACACATAAGAATATTTTGTCATTACAGACCCCCAAAGATTTTCTCCCTCTAATAGACAACTTTTCACCACATGTGTTTCTTATTCAATTTTGACAATAATTTGATACGGTAACAATTAACTTTTCAACTAGATGTAAATCTGTTCTAGCAATACATCAAGTTGTTAACACTTTCAATGTATAATATTATATATGTTTTGTTTTACATGTTTTCAAATATATGTTTGTTACACCTTCATTACACATTTTGGCCGTTTTACCTGTCAGCTTTATCATTCAACTATGTCAAATAAGAATTTGTATACAACTAAGTAATTGAAGACAATTACCTCTAAAATATGATTTTATTTAAATTATCTAATAATTGTTTGAATATTTGGACCTTATAATTGCTATAAACTTTTAAATTCACATATATGTATAAATTGTACATTTTTGACATTAATGAATATAGTTTGTTACTAATTAACTTGATATGAAGCTGTTCTAATAATACATCATCAAGATTTAATATTATTTATATATATATATATATATGTTTTGCTTACCGTACATGTTTTCACATTTACGTTTGTTACACCCTCATGACACTTGTTCTCGATATATTCACAGCTGATCAAACATTGATGTTAGCGTTATTAAATTTATGTAAGGTATTTCGTCATCATTTCCAGGGGGGTGCATTATACCTCCGTTCAGACCCATATCTATGGAGGGGGTCTTGTTGCCATCACTGGTAGGGGGGGGGGCATTGCACCCTTGTTGAAAGCCATGCTTATGGATGGTGTTGCTGAACCCCCATTCGGAGGCAACTCAGGCTCAGCTCCATCCGAGCTCGTGCTGGTCTTCATGATGGGACTGTTACCACTGGTACCCTTGTTGCAACATTTGCAGAGGTCTTATGGTCTTCACAATGTGATGTGATGATGTAGTCGTAGGGGGACTTCCATACGATGGGTGAATGCTGAGTCTTACTATTTATTCCGCCTGTCTGGCAATAAGGGATTTGGCCTTCGCCAACTCAACTCTTAGATGAACGATTTCATCGATGCCTATATAGTCCAGTCAATCAGTGCTCGAAATGGGTTCTACCTGGAAAGTTTTGGAGAAGTTCTGATTTTTGGTTCATTTATATTTTTCGGGGTGCTAATTACGAATTTCCACTTTGCCACCTCGAAAATTTTCGGGAAATATTACAAAAATGCAAAAAACAACAAAAAATAGTCAAGTTTGCCCGATGTCCTTGACCTCTTCCTTCAGAGCCTTTTGTTTATCTAGAAAATAAGTAAAGTAAAGAAGCAAAACAATTGTTATGTTAGTTTAACATGAGTGTATCAAGGTATGACTAAGGTGTAAAACCATCGAAAGTGAGATATTAAAGAATGCATAGCTGTGTTCGTAAAAGTATTAATTAAAATACCTTCTGATTGATCCGCTTCAAGTTCTTGGCCCTGGTCTTGAATTCCTTGGATGTCAGGATCGTCCACATCTTAATCCTCGTCTACATCAGCTTTCTACAAGTTGTCACAGGTTCCTTCACAGTTTAAACAAATTTTCAAACAATATAGGCCTGCCTTTCTACAGCCACAATTCCCTCGGCAGCCTCTCTTACATTTGCATGAAATGTGATATAATATAGCTTCTGGGGCAAGAGGCTTCAGGGTGGTGACTGGCATGAGACCATTCTTAGATGTTTTCCACCCCCATTGTTCGGGTCTTTTTTCATGACCAAGCCATTGTTGAATCTGATGGAACACCCGTAGCGAATGTTGTCGTGCTGCAGCTTCAGTAGGGGGTTGTGAGGCAATGTTGGCTGTAGTCTTGTATGCAGACATTACGTAGTGCCTGTACCTCAACTTATTTATTGAAGCTACTTTTTTCCCACCAACCCCGTACAATGTAATAAGGAAACGTTCACCCGCACCCGCATCGACTTTATCAGCTTCAGGGTTTTTAAACACCTGAATAATGTTGACCAGATCAGGATTCTTCTTCAGAATATGAAGAAGTTTCATCTTACCCTGATTGAACAAAGCTGATGTTGTGTCACACCCACTCATGGCATGTAAAAACAATATGTGCTCGGCAACTGCTTTATCAACTGCACTTAGAGGATGATATAGAGTTTGAGGGACTTTGCCTTTTCCTGGCTTTAGTAAGTGAACGTTAGGAGAAGTACAGATACCTGTCAAGATGACTAAGATCTACATCTTCACCGACGACTATGACAGATTCATGTGTTGGTGCCAAGGTATGAGCTGTGTTGATAATCAGGGTATCCGCATCTTCTTTTGCTTGTTTGCAGACCATGTTCCCCTCTGTGAATTTCGTCACTAGCATGGATATTAAACGACTTTTATTCTTCAAGTTGGCAAGGAATTTCTCCAGAGAGACCGTGGGTGTCATTGTTCCATTAAACAGTATTTCGATAGAATTGTTTTTGCGTGCTCTCCTCGAGCGCTCCAGGTATTTAGTGCTTTTTTCAGCAACATTGTCGGAGTATCCATCAAAAACGACTACCGCACTTGACTTGTAGCTTGATCGAACAAATGCAACATAACTGTCACAAATATCTGCAAATGACTGCCCTCTGCGCCACACAACTCGATGCAACAAATATCCGCCATCGATTACAAATATACTGCTGTCCAATTCTTTTCCTTGGGCAGGCTTGAAAGCTTTGTACAAAGTTGATTTTGTACCTTTTCTCATACCACTCTCGTCAAAAAGAGATAATGGATAGGGACAGAATTCATAATTTAAGAATTCCTCAAATTCTTCACCTGATTGTTTTGCAATGCTAATTCTCTGAAAAAGTGTGGTTAGATTGATGGTAATCATTTTATTTTGTGTTTGTATGGCACTGAGAGAGAGAGAGAAAGAGAGAGAGCGCGACAGAGAGACGGATACGAAGCGAGGGAAACATATACAAACTATTTCAGCGCGCGCTTTCGCCTAAACTATTTGTCTGGAAAAAAAAATCTACAGAGCTAAATAGTGGTAAATTTTCTCTAGTTTAATTTTGTATACGGTACATTTTCTGTAAGAGTGCATATATTTCATGCTATAAGCAAAAAACAAAAAATTGTCAAGTTTTTTTGTTGTTTTTTGCATTTTTTTTTAATGTTTCACGAAAAGTTTTGAGGTGGCAAAGTGTAAATTCATAATCAGCACCCCGAAAAACATGAAGGAACCAAAAATCAGAACTTCTCCAAAACTTTCTGGGTAAAAATACCAAATTACTGGACTAATAGTACATAAATGAAATACATATATGTAAACTATTATTTTCTAGAAGGTATATTAATTATTGTAGTTCCACTTGAACAATATCAAAAATAGTTCCCCTAAACTCAACTTAAAGGCCATTTTCAATATCGCTTATATATGTCCTCCCAGATACCGCAATGAATAAACAAGCATTCAACAGAAAAATATTAGGAAAGGCAAAACATACTTGGTCAAATGACTGTTGTATATCACAAGACTTGACGTAATTGCTAAATACGGGTTTTTTCCTCTCAAATACAACTATAGCTGTCCCAGCACTGCATTTTACTACCCAATAGGGCTATATGCTACTGTGTTAAGATATGAGTAAGGTTGAATTTAGAGGATGTGCACTTGTATTTACGTGGAGGAAGAGTGGACAAACCACTCTCATTGCACCCAAACGGGTTCGAACCACGATCTGCCCCCGTCCCCAGCAGACGTGACTCGTTAGACCACTCGGCCACTGAAGCAAATCAGATTGTGTATCGATTAAGAATCCCCTCACTAATGATCCAGAGCTGTGGGGATGGGGGTGAGGAGCTTCAGAGTACAAACCTATTACTATTTTTGACACAAAGAGTAAAAGTAATTTCATGTATACATGTCCGTCGCCCACGTATTCCCAGAACACAAACAAACATCTTTCTGACTTCCAATCAGTAATGCGTGCCATTCCTACCGACCTACTCTTGCAAATCATGAGTGGCTACAGCCAGGGAGAATATTAGGGTCATTTCTTCCTCTCCCTTAACACTGTTGTGTTGGTGCAGAAACCCTTAAGTAGGCTTTCCTCGCAACACCTGTTCAAGTTATTTGTAAGGTAACCTAAACGTCAAACAATTTCCCATCAACTCTTCAGAGCCATACGTTTTCTGTTGTAATGTCAAACACTCCCAGGATACCCATTTAACCTATCACCTTAGTTTAGTTGGTAGCGTGTTTGTCCACTGAGCCAAGGGCTTCCTTCGAATCTCGGATGGGTGAACTAGGGGTGGTTTTCCACTCTCCCACCACGCGTGTTTACTTCCTCTAAATTCAACCTTTCCAATTCCTAACACATTAGTACTTAAGCGTATAGCCCGAACAGGTAGTAAGCTGCTGTGCTAAATAATAATTATAATTAAAAAGTGTCGAGTTCATATAATATGTGTTCCAGATCACCAGATAATTACGTCCAAGTTTCCATTTTAGAAACAAATTTTGATAATAGTTATAGGAATATCGGGGGTTTGACCCCACCGCAAATTATTTTTGGGTAAATTTTCATAATTCGTTTTCCAATTCCAACTCTGAAAAATTGATATACATTTCCCTTATTAAATCTAATTTATTCACCATTACTTCTTTCCTGTTATAAATATTAGACATATAGGCTCTAAGTGGACAATATAATTTTTAATAAATATTCAGGGTAAGCTAAACAAATCCACGCCATAATATCCAATTTAAAGGATATATTATAGTTTCCTTCATTCGTGTAGGTTGTATTTAGGGAGGCTTTCCATTCTACCTCCGTGCAAATGTGGGTACACGTCCTCTAATTTTGGCTCGAGAGCGTTATAATAAAACTTGTTTTTGTTTGACATGTGTCTACCCTCTCCCAACGACACAAGTCCATAGTGTTAACTGATTGTTTTAAAGGCCCCACATAAATTGTTTTTGTGATTACATATTATTATGTCAACAAATTATAGTTGAGACCATATTTGAAATAATATTTCTTTGTTTGTCATTTCTATTAACTCATAATCAGCAAAAAAACAACACCTTATTAGTAAAGTAAATTTTATACTCTTCCAACAGGTAAACTAACTTGTCATGTGTAGGTTGATTGCTACTACTTCCCAGTATTTGAATATCCTGGAATTTACGACTAGACTACCATCACAACAGCTACAATTGATAAATAAAAATTAAGTTAGATCTTGTGCGTGAATTTGCTATTCAAACCTCAAAATTAGTTCCTTTTTTACTTTTTTCTTTGGGTATTAACAATAAAACAGTTAGTGTCGAACTAAAAAAATATATATCTTACCTTTAAAGTTGATTGTAGATGCCATTTTTTTTCTCGCAGAGTGACGTTGAATTAATACACACACACACACACACACACACACGATCATTAAATTGAATTCCTTATCCAGACAGTATTTATACCCTTTCAGGTGATTAATGCAACTAATGTGGTGTGTCCGGCTATTAGATGTCTATTAGTCTCTGCCTTAATATCAATTATCTATCAAAAGTGACTGTTACAGATCACGGACTTAACGTATTAATATATTTAATTTGTTTGGTAGAAAGAACAGAACTATAGTATGATTCTGTTTGGAAGAGCAGACAACATTGATCATCTGCAGATCACATGAGTCCTTTACCAGGGGTCTATATCTCACTGAGTTGACGTAAGAATATATTTAATTTGTTTGGTATCATTTCTATTACCTCATAATCAACAAAGATAAAACTTTATTAGTGAATTAATGTTGATACTCTTCCAAGATCAAATGAGTCATTTACCGGCAGCCGGTATCTCACTGAATTGACGTATGAATATATTTAATTTGTTTGGTATAAAGAACAAATACAAACTTTTTTTGCAAACAACATTGAGAACACGGAACAGAACTATAGTATGATTCTGGTAGGAAGAGCAGTTTAAAAATACAAACTTTATGGTCAGATCACGGACCGTCCGTATGAATATATTTAAGTTGTTTGGTAGGAAGAATAGAACTATAGTATGATTCTGGTAGGGAGAGCATTTTAAAAATACAAACTTTATGGTCAAATCGCAGACTTGCCGAATGAATATATTTAAGTTCTTGGGTAGGAAGAACAGCTTAGAATCGGTAGGAGGGACAGTTTAGAATATTCACACATTATTTGCTGTCAAGTGTATCTTGACGTAATTGTGCTTTCCGGTCAAAACCCTACTATAGGAGTCCTTTTACCGTAGATAATAATCAAATGGTTAATGACACTTAGCGCTCATGCCATTGTGTGACACAAAGACCCGTGTCACGGAGCTGACAGGAATGTTCCTGAATGAACATGTTTACCGGTAATGACTGCCCTGGGGCCCCGGGAAATTAACCGTAAATGCTTTCTTCGATAGTTTCTTCAATCATTAGTAATCAGGCTTCGCTGCTCTCAGTCTGTGGATTCCGAGGGGCGAGATCCAAACACTAACTGTTTAATTATGGTCCCGAGTTTGAACCCCCATGCCAGCATGTCGCGGGAGGAGTGCCTGAGACTGCACGCTCCCCTACCCAAAACCCTTGGGGCACACATTAAAACTAATGGGCCTGGGGCACACATTAAAATCAAATGGGTTAAATCCATGAGCCACTGTGGTGGCCTCTGTCGTGGGGCATGGTCTCGGGGAGGGGGGATGACACAACCCCAGGATTTGAGAGGGGGAATAACGGTAAATAAACCGGATGTGGAAAGTAGGTTAATTGACATCACAATACACACTCTCGCCCACGGAAAATAGCCTCGGGGCTGGAACAGATGGTCATTACAGCTACTGATATCTGTTCAGTGATATCACAGGAAAACATAACTCATATTTGTGGACTTGCTATCTATCATAACATAAATTTATTAACTGATGGTTATCTAAGTGTGTATGAAGATAATTAATAATAAATAACATTTTACTAATGGCTCTCATCCCAATCTTTACCTATGAAGCGAAAATTGTATTTATCTGGTTACCTTGAAGATGACTTTATCTTCACTAGAGAACTGATGGCTAGGGAGACAATCTTACCAATGAAGTTCAAATTGTTACCTTGAAGATAACTTTATCTTGACTAGAGAACTGATTGTTAAGGACACCGACTTTTCACCAACAGTTTTTTTTTTGTGTGAAATGTTTGAAAAATCAATTTCAAAAGCACCAAAACTTGTTTCAAGCTCAAAGAAATCATTATTACACATTTTTGAATTCACAAAATTAAACAATAAAGTATTTATACACAAAATTGAAATTTTCTCACAAATTACTGATAACACTAGTATTTAAAAACAAAATTTATGGTAAAGGCTAGATTCCGTCTGTCGTGTGGCCTACAATCGCAACCTTAGATAGTAATTACCTAACGAAATCAATGTTAAGTATAAAATAGTTTGTAATTTCACAACAGGCAATGCTTCAAAAAGTTTTAAAAAGAGATTGATTTACCTTAACTATAATGGTAAAAATTTAAACTTTCAGCCAAAATGGCTAGCAAAATGAAGGAGTCAAACCTTTTATAGCTGCCACAACTACTTTTCACAGATTGTTCTAGATACTTTTTGTTGCACTTTATTGCTTACTTGCAAGACCGTAGCCAAGGGAGGGGGGTAGTATCGGGGGTTCCAACACCCCCCCCCTGAAATTAAAAAAAAACTGCCTTATTTACGGTTTAGACAAAACATCAAAATACAAATACTGTACATAGTTCGTCACCACCATTTTAATGTTTATGTACATTTTAAAAATAGTTTGTGTTCATTAGTAAGATAACAAAGCGGGATAGACTAATACAACATATTCAATAAGGAACTATAAAGTACTAGTGAATGTGTAGAGAGCTGTGGAAGAGGGCAAGTCTTTGAGATCAGGAAACAACAAAATCTTTCAAGTTGAAACTAATCGAGAACACGTTGTAAATGAGTCGACATTTTAATGTTATATTTTATCATTGTAATATTATTACTATTATTTCACATGTTTTTGCATTATTATTATTATTATTATTAGCACCGCGTCTTACTACCCGTTCGGGTTATACGCACTTACGCTAATGTGTAATGGTAGGGTGATTGTGAGATGAAATGGAGGACCTACAGTTTAACGTGGAATCCGAACCACGGTGGAGGCCTGGCATTCCTCACATTCACAAGTTGTGATTAATACACGTCTTGTCAGAGGTGAAGGAAGGGTTTGGCAATCAGATAAATCTGTGCCGGGACCGAGGATTGAACTCCGGACCCTTAGCACAGAAGTCTGACACCTTACCCCTAGACCACCAGGTCACCCACATGTTTTTGTAACTATTCATTAGTACGTATCATTATTATTAGGTGTCATGTCTTACGAAAGGTCAATTCCTTCTGTCAGTGAACTTAGACCTTCAATGCAGCCCGTCCTCTGTCTCCTCCTTCAGCTCACAGAATTTTCTTATTTCCTTCAAGTCACCTAGTATTTGAATCCTCCTTCTTTATAAGCTCCTCTTTTCCTCAACCTTTCCTTTAATGACGCCGTGTAGAAGACAGTTCTTCATAAGGATGTGTCCGCTCCAGTTAACTTTTCGCCGAAGAACCACACCCAAAATGGATCTATTCTCACCCACTCTTCTTAAGACTTGTTCATTTGTCCCCCTGTCTGTCCTCCTGATCTTCTCAAGTCTTCTCCAGCACAACATTTCAAATCTCTTCAAGTATTTATTTTCCATCTTCCTAAGAGTCCAAGTTTCTGCTCTATACAGTGCGATGATCCAGTGCTGGATTAAGGGGTAGATGGGCTACAGGGGCTGCAGATGTGGTGGTTGGTTCATCATTGATGTAGTTCCTTCGTTTCTCGCTACACATCACTCGAATGTTTTGCTAGGTTGTAAGGAATAAACATAGTTGTTGCTGCTGAATTGTTTACGGCGTTCTAATTTCTGTGAAAGTACTGTCCACTAAGTATGTCAACATTTTGTGTGCCTTGGGTAATATATCTGATAGTATTTAACTAAATAACTTGATTCCCGGCAGAAGCAAAAGCTTTGTAAAATAAATTTATTCGGTTTGAGTCTGATTGTATGTATGTTCTTTGGTATGATATTTTGGAAAGATTTGATAAAGCTAGTGTTAGCTTACAGAAACCTACCCTAGACTTGTTAACAGACTGTAACCTTATCGAGTCATTAGCCAAATTATTAGTCGATAAAATAACTAGTTTTGAAAAATACTAAGAGAAATCTGAAATATTAAGCCAAAACTCTCCTAAAGGTTTGGTTGAGTCATCTGAAAGGCACTCAAAGAAAATATATGCAGGAGATGACAATGCAAACAATGAGACTCTTATCAAAGGACTCAAAAAATTTGAAGTAGAAGCATTTTTTGTGATGATAATTGATAAGTTATATAGTGGACTTAACAATCGCCTACAGTATTATAAAAATATTCAATCACAATTTCAATTTTAGTTGATTGAAAATACTATGAACGAAATTTCGCTTGATAACCGTTTAAGTTTTTACAGTGAGGATCTTTATGAATCTTTAAAACTAGAAATGTCACAGTTCTATGACTACATCAAGAGTGTTGATGTAGTTTGTTTCCAAGAGATTGCTAAATATATCTATGATAATAATAATTTGATTTATGTTTTTCCAAATATAATTACTGCTTTTAAATTATATTTAATAGTTCCTCTAACCAACTGTGATGCAGAACGCTCTTTAAAAAAAATTACCTTAATTAAAAATAGATTACGGTCAACAATCCTTGAACCAAGACTTAACTGTCTTGCTATTATGTCACTAGAACATGATATTACAAGACAATTATCATTTAACGATGTTGTACAAATATTAACAAATATTAAGTCAAGGAAAAAGACATTTTAAACTAACATTTCTACTTGTAACCTATGTTTACTTTTGTTTGTATTTGTTTTATTATAAATATGATATTGATTTAAAGTCTGTGTTTTTGTAAGATTTAAATTTTAAAATATACTCAAAATATGATATTCCAATGCTTATTTTTATTTACACTTTAACTGCGTGTTCTATACAGCCTTGGTCATTTTACATGACACAAGCAAATGGGGACCCAAATTCTTCTATAGCCCCAGGGAACCCAAAGACTGGCACTTCATCAATTTCTTCCTCAGTTCCAAAATCAACTTGCTGGTCAGCAGTAATCTCTTCTTGTTGAAAGCTTCCTTTTCTATGGCGATCCTCAAACTAATTTCTTTAGTGTACTAAGCATCTTTGTCAGCAGATTTCCAAGGTACTTGAACTTCTCTACATTTTAACTTCCTGGTTTTTAATTTTGCTTGTTAGCAGCTCTTCATTTTTTGAAATCGCCATCACTTTTGACTTCTCAATGTTGATCTCCATGCCATCTTATTCCTATCTCCACGAGTCGGTCCATCATTTCCTGCAACTTTTCTTTATCTCTGTCAAGCAGTGCTAGATCATCTTCATATTTTATTGTGTTGATGACGCATCCTCCTATCCTGAGATTTCCAGGCCCCTCTAAGGCTTCCCTGACCATACACTCTCCATACAAGTTGAACAGACTGGGTGACAAACAGCATCCCTGCCTTAATCCTTTCCCTATTTCTACGCTGTTGGTCTCTCCATCATTCAGCCTCACCTTCCCTCGCTGTCCTAGGTACAGGCTTTCAATCAGCCTTCTGTCCCTCCAGTTGATGCCGATCTTCTTGAGTATTTCCATAAGTGTATTCCATTTCGTTCTATCAAAAACTTTCTACTAATGAGTCTAATCAATTAAACAGATGCAGACTTCATCCTTGACTTCCAGGACCCTTTCTGAAACTATTCTCAGATTACCGATGGCATCTCTGGTTCCTTTGCTGAATCCATGTCATGGTCCTGGTCATGTTTCATCACACTTTCTTTTTTCTGTTTTGTTTGTCTGTTGAGTATTATTGCTACGATCTTCCCCACATGAGAGATGAGGCTGATGGTCTTGTGGTCATTGTATTTCTTGGCTTGCTTCTTCTCCTTTAGAGCCACCATGTGTGAGACAAAGACATCGTCCTACCCTTTTAATTATAACTTATATTTACAATCCATTCGAGTAACAAAACATATCTTATTTACTTTTATTTGTTGATGTACGTAAAGTTGTGCCAACATTGGATTTATCTATTTTCACTTCCCAACTAAAAGGACTTTGAACTTTCTTAAACATGTCAAACTCAAGAAGATGATTAGAATTTTAAAATATACATACATTTTTGTCATACCTGTGTATAAAAACAATAATATTCATTTTACCAAATATCAAAATGCGGAACATTTTTATTATTTAGCCATGAATACAAACTACCGTTGTGTCGTAGTCTTCAGTGGTTACAATTAGAACAAATTGTCATCAAGTTCCAAGTTTCGCTACCAGAATGAGACTCTAGCACATGTTGACATGATTGTTTTCCTGGTTCTTAATTTCCAAAGCGCGCGATTTAAGCATTATTATTCTATATGTCAAAAAAACAGCTGATTTGGTGTTATTTTAAATTTAACATCTTTTTCTGCTTGCTTCCTGGTCATCTAATTTTGATTTAAAAAAATATATTTGTTTCAAACAAACATTTATTTGAAGTGGATTCTTCTTTGTTTTGGAAGATGTATTCTTGAAAAATTCGAACGTTTTCAAATTACGAGAGACAGAGATACGAGGTTTGACAATCTAAGATCTTGATTGATAATGGTGTGTTTCATGTCCGCGGACATGAAAATAGAATGAATTACGAGTGAGGATTGTGCTGCACCTCAGGAAATGATTTCAAATAAGAGTCTGAAGTGCGAGGAATCTACAGAAATGAAGTTGGGAGTTGCTTATTACTATTTTATATAAATCAACACCAAGCAAAATATAACAAATTGTTCTAGGTATTTTCTCAAGAAACAATTTTTTTTAAATTTTGGTAACATCAAATTTTTTATTAACAATTACATCTACCAGAATCAACAGCCATCGGTGAGCCAGCATATATATTAAATTAGTCACATGAAGAAAATTTTCTCAATCCATTCATAAATCAAGAAAATTATACTTCAAAATAATTAATTATATTTAATTTTTCAACATCCTAATTTTCTGGCACTTTTGTCCTTCATGGAAACATAATATAAAGACTATTATTTTTCTTCTGAAACTTTAATTGTGCAAATTATATTTGTTTATACCTTTCACTTTCTCTAAATTATAACATAATTTATTTTATTATGTTAATTAATGGTCGGATTTTTTATCTCCAATTTCAAATATATGATTGTTTCAATCCTAGAGTGTAAGTGGAGCTTCACAGGAAGGGTAGTAGGGAATTCTACTGAAAATATAAGACAAGCAAGTGAAACTTTTTTTAATTTCTTTATTAAATGTTTGCCCTCATGCATAGTACAGCTCAAGGCAACATACTTGCATTGTTAAGAATATTTTGTTTGTATGTTGTTTCTTTTTTTGTCTGTAATTTTTTTATTGTTGAGATCCATGAGTAGGTGTGGAGCATTGTGATTGTGGGCCTGATGGTTAAAGAGGTCAGGTACGTTAAGGTTAAGGTTGTAACTAGCCAAACCCCCCCAGTAGTCCCGAGATCATAGTCTGCGTGCTAACGAGCTATTCTATTTCAGAGCCGTATGATAGGTTAAAAATATGAATGGAAGAAGTGAGGCTATCTGTATTATCATTATTATTTTTTTAACATACTTTTTTTTATATATCCCATAGATTTTGTTGTTCATAAAAAATTCCTTTTCTTTTCTACGTCTAGAAATTCCTTGGGTCATTATATTGTTTAGTAGATCCTATTTATAGGTTTTGTCAGAACCTTTGATCCATTGTTTCACAGTTCCTTCAGAAGTTCAGCTGGTATGTCATCATCTCCATCTGCTTTCCTTCTATGTAGACCCTTTCTCAACTTCACTCATTAAAACTTTCCTCTTCCTATACCTCTTCTTCTGCTTCAATCTCTAGATTTCCTGGTCGATTTTCCTGGTCCTACAGTTCTCCTATATATCATTACTAGATCGTAGGAGCCTCTTCATGATCCGTCACCATCTGACTTTTGGGATTTTCTATTCCTATCGTTCGCACACCTTTGTTTTCATTCCCTCCCAGTTCCTTTGCTTTCTAGTACAAGTGGTCAAACCTTCCTTTTATTTACATTTCAATAATCTCATCGTATGCCTTATCTATATAGTCTTTCCTCGCTTTGTCTGTTTCTCTCCTTAACTTGTTGCTTAGCCTCATACATTCTTCTTTGTTAACGTTTTACCATTTACGTCTTTCTTCCATTTTCTGAAGCATTTCTGTTGTTACCCAGGGCTTTCGTGCAATTATTACTTAGCTATAACTGTTTACTTTATTTTCGCACGTTATTATACACTCTTGTAAAGTACTTGTGTACTTTTTATTGCTGGCTTGTCATTGGTCTCAAGACTGCTGGCCAGCTCTATAATTAAGAAAAATTGAAAAAATACATTAGAGTGCGCAAACAATGTAATTTTTGTTATTTTTCCATGTTTTTACTGCGAGATTCTTTTTTTTTATGATGAAAAATCAAATATTCATTTGAACATAATATAAGGTCTCTAATGAGGAGTGCCATTAAGTGTATAGAATTATTGTATTACCAGTACTTTTGTACTGGCTTCCCTCCTGATACAAACAAACTAGATTTGTGTGGTGTTTGTGTGTATTACGGCGGTGTTGCATTTTATACTTAATAAGAAATAAAACCTATTAAATTGACTTAGTAAAAATAAAAAATTATAAACAAGAATTAAACTAAAAGTGTATCCATGCAGTGACTGGCTAGTGGCAAGCATGACCACGCGAATTTTATCACTAGCCGGTTATTAAATAATTAACTCGTTTATTGGTAATTTAACTGTGTTTGGTAATTTTTATTCATACAAAAATGGCCTGATAGTTTTAATAATGTTCAACTTATTTTATTTCAGTTGTTGCATCATCAAAAGAAGTGACATCATCCCCTTACAGGCAGACTTCATCTTTAAGTGAAGAACTACAATCCACTGACTGGTTAGATTATCCCGAGACACTGCCCCTTCAACATCAACACCTGCATAACCACAAATACTCCGGGAGACATACTTTCCACGGGCCACAGCTAGACATTGCTCACGAGGAGTTCCTATCAAGACCGTCATCGTTCTGGCCAGGACTCCCGATGGAGGTACCTAGTTTTGGGAACAGACCATCAAGACAAAACAGACCTGACGGGAACCTTGGCCCTCAAACTCCATCCTCAGGCTCGTTCAGGCCGGGAGGACCCCCAGGGGGATTCAGACCTCCATTCAACAGGGATAACGATGATGATCAGGAGTTATTTGTGTTCGATAGGCCAACGTCACCTGGGGCTAACAGTGGTCTTGTTGACGGAAGACCTGATGGTAGACCTACTAGGCCTACCAGACCCACAGCAAGGCCTAGTACACGTGTGACAGCTACAACCCGACCATCCACTGTAACGTCCACCACCCAAAACATTTGCACTACCAACTGTCCTGTCACAAATGAGTTCAATCCGGTGTGCGGGACCGATCAGGTCACTTATGGTAACCCTGGGAAACTAAACTGTGCTGTCAACTGCGGGAAAAGTGAGTATTTGATAAACAACACTCTACTATCTTACAGATGCAACATTCTTCTCTTCCTTAGGTTATTCTGCTTGAGGAAGCATTCACATATTGGAACGATGTGATTCAGAAGTTGGCCTAAAATATCTGTTGGTTCAAAAGAGAAACAAACGAGTAGCTTGGTGTCCACTATGACCAGGAACTAATAAACCAATATTGGTCAGTGTCTGGAGAGTCTACATATTATTCTTTTTCCCTATAGTCATGGTTAAAAGGGTCAGAATGCTATAAATAGTTGGTCTCTTACATATGTGCTAGTACTGATTTAATGGGGCTTTTATCGTATAATGTTAATTTCAATTTTAAACATATTATTCAAAAAAATTAATGACATAAAAGTTTTAATTTTTTTTTAGATTATATGTGTATAGTGTGTATTTATAACATACTATCATTGGTGTGTTTAGTAGGTCTATATATTATAATTTTTTTCCATTATTTATATATTTGTTGCACCGTACAACTTAGTAAGTGTTGGGTTATTATTTTTAACTAAAGAGAAATATTTTATTTACAGTTATAAAACTATACATAAATCAGGGTACTACCTAGGTGGCCCTCTCGTTTCAGTTTAACCTTTGATCTTTGACCCCCACGTGTAGAGAGTGTCTATTTTGATGATTACGTAATGTTGTCGCTCTCTGATTGGTTGTTAGCTTTTCCCCTCCCCCTCCCTCTAACCCCCTTTCCGGTGTTCCAAACATGTTGGTTCTTTTCCAAGCTTGTTTGTTTCTGTCCCAATTGCTTTTTATGTCAAGGTAGGATTAGAACGGGCGTTGGAGTTTATTTTTTATTTATTGGCGTGCAGTCCACAGCTTCAGGCACGGGAACACGCAGCATGATCCTCTCCTGATGGCAACGTAGCGTAGGATGCGACCACTGACCAGCTGGTAGCTATTCGCCGCCCTTTCACTTCCCGGAACAAGCAGCACGAACCCTTCTCGACGTCCATTTGGCGTAGAGTGTGAGAAATGGTTCTCCTGCCTTGAGACCCCTTTCACTTCCTTTCACTCCCCCTCCTTCAAGGCATGTATCGCAACCCCTCCCCCACCCCATGTGGTAATGAGTTTTCCCGGTGACGTCATCGCAACCCGGTGACAGTTTGGTGGCTCGACAAGACAAGTAGAGACAAGAATAGATCACGAGCCTGAATGATGTCGTATTCCTCCAACCTCTTCCTTCGTCGGTGTCGCAACTCCTCCCCTCCCCTATGTGGTAATGAGTTTTCCCGGTAACTTCATTGTAGCCCAGTGCCAGTTTGGCGGCTTGACAAGACAAGTTGAGAAGCATAGATCACGACCTTGAATGATGTCGTAATCCCTCCACTCCCTATGTGGTAGTGGGTTTTTTCCCGAAATTAGAGAGCATTGACACAGCTTTGATTATGGGGCCTCGAAATCCTCAGTTAGGGGCAGCTATCCCCCAACACAATGGTGTACTAAAATTGGTTGTATAGTATCGTTCGTCGACATGCGTGGATGTAGGTATCAGCCATGGGGATGATTAAGAAAATGTTCCTGAGGGAGAAATACCTACAGTTTAAACTGCGGTGATTCTATTTCCCCCCACCAGAATTAGATGAGCCCGACATTTAGACGGCATGCACACCGGGATTCGAACTTCAATATCTTTATACTGCTAATGTATGTTAGAATGGTCGTACTTCCTAACAATTGCACCCCCAACATTTTGCCGGTCGACCAGATTTTTCTAGACCAGGTAGAATGTGTACTCGCATTTCCTTCAAATATCGATCACTCTGTCATCGGCCGTCTAGTGTCGCCTTAAACCATGCGACCATAGATGCATGTATACAAAAAATATTATAAAATGAATTGTGATGGTAGATTGCTACCCAAGAACCTAGTCTTTTTTCTGCCCGTGATGGGGTTCAAATATGGTCGGATGAATTAATGGTTTTTTCCAAATGGTTTCATTATCTACCTTCACGAAAATTAGGGCACTCTTACCTTTTAAATTATTCATAACTATTAATCCCATATGGCGTTGCCCGTGATCAACTGTGATATTTTGTTAAAAATAGCCTAATTCAAAAGCTAGTAAAAAACTTAAAAATCTGGCTTCAAGAAGCATTTGGACGCCCTCCCGTGCACCTATGTTAAAAGTTTCAGATCTCTGCGTGCCGTAGATTTGGCTGGGCATCATACACACACAGAGACAAACACTTCCTTTTATTATTACAGATTCCTATTCCATCAATATAAATATGCAAATAGCCCAGATGGACGGCCCGGCCCGCAAGAGAGAAAACATATATATGCAAGAAAAACAAGATCGAAAATCTCAGTATCGAGACTTATTCCCACTGCACCCCAACGAGATTCGAACCGAATCCTAGAGATGAACCTGACAGCTGAGCACTGTCTCACCGAAATACAATCCCATTTTCATAGGAACAACTAGAAAATCCACTAGATCTGATTTCACGTATTCATACGTCAAGACAAATGATCTGCAGCAACCTATTTTGATATACTATCAATACCTATAAAATATCACCGATACTGTAGTATTATTTTATAAATGTTGGCTGAAAAAGTTTGTATTTTCTAAAAGTCTCTTTACACGTGAACTCGACCTCTTTTAGCACCGCGTCTTACTACCCTGTTCGGGATATACGCTTAAGTACTAATTACGCTAACGGATTGATAATTGGGAGGTTTGAGCCCACGTTTGCGTAGAGGGAGAGTGAAAAAACCCTAGTTAACTTGACCGAGATTCGAACCTCGAACACCCTCCCCGTCCTCGACAGTCTGGCTCTACACGAAACAAGCGCGTTAACCAACTACGCCACCGATGCAAATTATTTTAGAAACAACCGTGAGCCACTTGTAACAGCAAAAACAAGTTTTATTTTACATATCATTTAAAGTTCTCACCTATATTTTACCTATTATATAACTCTTACATTAATTCATAAGTAGTGTTGAATACAATAATTAGACTTGAATTTATTTTACATATTATCATTTAATGTTTTCAAATATATTTTACCGATTGTATAACTTTTACAAAAATTCATAAGTAATATTAAATACAATTTTAAATATCATTTAATGCTCGAAACTATATGTTGTTGACATAATAAATAGCAGTCACGCAAAACAAACTAGCCAGATAAAACTCAAGCCAAAATTAGAGGAAGTGTGCCCACATTTGAACGGAGGGAGAATGGAAAGTCCAGCAGAAAAACCTCCCTAAATACGCGTGACGCTGATGAAGGAATCTATAATATTTCTTTTTAAATTGAGTACCATGACGTGGATTTGTTTAGCTTACCCTGAATATTTATTAAAACTTATAATGTCCGTTTACAATACACACACACATACACAGCCTCCCATCGTTCTACATGTCTAATATTTATCACAAGAAAGAAGTAAGGCTGAATAAATTAGACTCACTAAGGGAATGTATCTCAATTTTCTAGAGTTGGAAGTGGAAAACGATTTATGAAAATTTACCCAAATATAACTTGCTGCGGGATCAAACCCCGACCTTCCTATGAACTGATTGTAAAATGGAAACTCATACGTAATTACCTGGTGATCAGGCACATATTTTATATATAGATCACACGAACTCGACACATTTAATCACAATGTCTTACTACCCGTTCGGTTTATGCGCTTAAGTACTAATTACGCTAACGGAATAGGAATTAGGAAGTTTGAACCCAGATATGCATAGAGCGAGAGTGAAAATCTAGCCCCCATGTCTAAGACAGCACTCTCGCAATATACTAAACTGCAGGGGGGATTCGAACCCTGGTCCACTGGATGCCACCCTCTTTGCTCAGTTAGGGTCTCCAGCTCAAATGAATGTATTTGACATAAGTTTGGTAGTAACATAATTACCTTTATTTTGAAACAATGAAAGTTACTCTAAGGGGTAAGGACAAGGAAGTGAAAGAGAGACTGGGAAGCACCGATATCCCGGCAAAACATCATTTCACGGAGCTAATATTGGGTTTCAAACCCCCGTCGTGTGTACCTACAGTCATAAACATACTAGCTGTTATGCTTTGTAGGGACTGACGCTTTAGACTGTGTGAATTTCCATTCTATCTCCACGAAAATTCTATACACTTAAGTTCTATCACCTATTATTTAGAAGTGTTCGTTAAGCGGGGGTTTGGATCACAGCTAATTAGTATTCACTTATACCCTCGCAATATATAGGACAACCAATGTCGTAGTACGGTTCAAGGATTTAAAAAAATGGTGGTCACATCTCTTGCAAGTGTGAGCAGTTTACCACTCTCCTTTTCAATCAAATGTGGGTATATTAAATTCCTCATAGCAGCGACTAGCCAGTGCACAAGATATAAATGACTGTCTCTGTGTCTGTGAAGGTAAAGCACTATCACAATATCGAATCGGAGGACGATTTTAAATCCTAGGCAACAATTAACTAGCATGTAAACGTATTGTGCATTATTTAGTAACAGCGAAGGTATTAGTTTTCAGCGCTTTTTTTTTTATCATTACGAATTTATTTCCACCTTCTCTTGAAAGGTAAACCATCCCCCAATTCATCCGACAGAGATTAGAATCTCAAGCTTCCTTTATAGAAGAAATGTACCCAAATTTGCCTGGAGGATGAGTGGAAAAATACCCCCGGTACACTCGACCAGGATACAAACCTTGATCTATCCCAGTCCTCAGTGGTCTATTTCAATATGAAACTAGACGGTAGCTAACTACGCCATTTAAATAACATTAGCTAATAGCAAAATGCTTAGCCTTCTTAAAACCGATAAATTAATCCACCTCTCACATAAAGTGACCGGTTACAGGTGACTTATTAGACGTCTTGACCAATGAGTTGAATCGAACCCAGGACTTCTTGCTTGGTAAGCAAACACACTACCGACTGAGCTAAAGCTCCGGTCTTATAACTATACAATTTGATCAGTTCTTACCCAATACTAGAACAGAAGTGAACTGAGAAACCCAATAGAACTCGAACGCGAATGATGCGAGTCGCAAGTTATTTATTGATTTAATTTATTTAGGGTAGGGGATAAAAAGTGTAGATTAATGGAAGTGTACTTACATTAGCGTGTAAAGGGGCTGAGAATAATCAAAATGATAAATCACAAACTGAACCCTCACCCACAGTTGAGCCGGGCGAGATTATAACATATATATATATATTCTTAAGTGATTTTTCACGATCCCTCCATGCGGGTGAGGCTACAGATACTCTAAATTCTACCTTCCTCACCCCCAGTCAATTATTATAATCATGTAAGTGTTTTAGACGTGTAAAAAGATAAAACATTACACTTTGTGTTAGGAAACCATGTTTTTATTTTATTTTTATCACCGCGTCTTACTAACCGTTCAGGCTATAAGTATAATGCAATAAATAGCCTACTTAAATGGAGGTAGGAACGAGAAAGGACGCATTTTAAAGGTAATCTACCAGAATTTGCTTGGATCTATCAGGATTTGCTAGATTTAAGCTATATTGTAAGTTGTGTACTGATATAATCAGTTGGTGCATAAAGTGCACGTTAAATACCTTAAATAAATTTAAATGGAAAAATATAATTGTAAATAATATCTATTTGTGACTATACATCTTATAATAGAAAAAGCCCATCCAATATAAACGGCTATCATGTTATTGCTTTGGATGCGAATAAGTTAATAATTACTAAATATTAAATTAACATGATAAAAACTCGCTTCAGAGGCCGGATAGTGTAAGGCGTCACTCTCGAGTCAGACCGGTATGCTTATGACGGGGGAGATTGAGGTTTTTTCCCGAAAAGTTTACTACTCTCCTTCCAAGCAAAGTGATCAACGTTTGATTTTCTCACTCCAAGCAAAGGCTAGTACACATTCTACCTGGTCTATAAACATCTGGTCAGCTGGAAAAATGGTGGGGGTGCACTCGGAAGGAATAAAGACTGTTCTAACAGACATTAGCAGTGCTAAATATATCTAGGTTCGAATCCCGGTGTGCATGCCGTCTAAATGTCGGGCTCATCTAATTCTGGTGGGGGAAATAGAATCACCGCAGTGTAAACTGTAGGTATTTCTCCCTCAGGAACATTTTCTTAATCATCCCCATGGCTGATACCTACATCCGCGCATGTCAACGGACGGTACCATACAACAAATTTTAGTAGACATTTGTGGTGGGGGATAGCGGCCCATAGCCGAGGATTTTGAGGCCCCATAATCAGAGCTGTGTCAATGCTCTCTAGTTGCGTGAAAAACCCATTACCACATAGGTGTGGGGATAAGATATCATTCAAGGTCGTGATCTATGCTTGTCTTGACTTGTCTTGTCGAGCCACCAAACTGGCACTGGATTAAGATGACGTCACCGGGAAAACCCACTACCACATAGGGGAGGGGGAGGGGTTGCGAGACCGATGGGGAAGGGGAGGGGATTACGACATCATTCAGGGTCGATATCTATTCTTGTCTCTACTTGTCTTGTCGAGCTGCCAAACTAGCACCGGGTTGCAATGACGTCACTGGGAAACCCATTACCACATATGGTTGGGGATGGGTTCTGACACATGCCTTGAAGGAGGGGGTGAGGGGAAGTGAAAGGGGTCTCAAGGCAGGGGAACTATTTCTCACACTCTACGCCAAACAGTCTTCGGGAAAGTTTCGTGCTGCTTGTTCCGGGAAGTAAAAGGGCGGCAAACAGCTACCAGCTGGTCAGTGGTCGTATTCTACGCTACGCTGCCGTCAGGAGAGGATCGTGCTGCGTGTTCCCGTGCCCGATGCCGTGGACTGCATGACAATAAATAAAAAATAATCTCTAACGCTCGTCCCAATCCTACCCTGACATATAAATCCATGGGTACAGAAACAAATAAGTTTGGACAAGAACCAACAAGCTTGGACAAAGACCAACATGTTTGGAACACCGGAAAGGGGGTCAGGGGGAGGGAAGGGTGTCAGAGGGAGGGTAGGGGAGGGGCAAAGCCAACAACCAATCAGAGTGCGACAACAACATTACGTAACAACCAATCAGAGAGCGATAGCAACAATACGTAATAACCAAACAGAGAGTGACAACAACATTACGTAATAATCACAATACACACTCTCTACACGTTGGGGTCAAAGGTCAAATTGGAATGAGAGGGCCACATAGGTATTCAGGGTTTCCATGAAAAGCTGAAAATTGTCCTGGAAAAATAGGGTTTTCGTTGGAAGCTACAATTTTTCCCGACTTCCTGGACACCTAACCCTTATTATGAGAGTTTGTTTGTCAAAATCTGTTCAACCACTTCCTCGTAGTTTCTATAACGAGAAATTAAATAAGTTATTTAGCTAGGGTTTGTGTGGTGGGACGAATAACACTTTATACTTGTTTTTTAGTAAAATTCGTTTAAGAGTAGTTTATTGATGACTTTTTTTTAGATTGAATAATTAAAAAACTGTCTATCGATTTGGTTCAAAATGTATATCTTTTGAGTTTCTTACATTATAATTAGTTATCTAGGCCTATATTTTATTTTCTAAAAAGAAAAATGGTATATTTCACTGTTAAATGATTTTTATATAGTTTTTTTTTAAATAACTTTAATAATTTTTATTAAAATAGATATAGGAGGACTATTTTGCATGATCACGCATGATTTGGCATGTATATATTAATTTTTTAAACTAAAATAATTTCAAGGGTAGTTAACTTATTCCAAATAATAGAAACTTTACATTTTTCAAAATTGGCCTTGAACATTTAGATTAAAATGGATACTTATCAGGAAATAGTTTTACATGAGAAATAAAAATAAGTTTTTATTCTTACAAACTACAAATTATTTTTGAATAGTTTATAAATAACTCATTTTTTTAAATTTGAAATAAAGAAATATATAAACAATTTGGTTCTCAATCTGTATAATAAGTTAAAGAGATTTAACAAGTTTATATGTTTGTTTTTACGAGGAAAACATATTTAAGAGTGTTTTTTTAAAAATAATTTATATATAAGAACAAATTCGAAGCTATGATTGACAATAAGATAAAGTCTGTGTGAATGTGTCCTACCATTGATTTTAAAAGTTATCACTGTTTACAAAGGGGCATAATTTTAAACTAGTGCAGACCTAATGATTAGGTGGTTTTTGATTGTGCCTTATAACTGTTAACACAGGAGTTCAAGGTCTATTTGGTGATGAGGAATATACGGTATTCTTCAGTGGCGTGCTATATTTTGGCCAGGTTTCGCATTGCTTTCTGAAAACTCTAAAATAATCACAAAAAAAATCAAATTTACTCATTATCTATCAAAGGTGGATTTGATAGTCATAGTAACACTAACATAGTTTTGTCCAAGCAATACTCATAAAAATATTTTGGAAATATGATTAAATCATAAATCTTTGTGATATAATTTTTTTTAAATAAAATAAGATTAAATGTTATATGTAGTATTCCTTCTGTTTTTCAAATGAATGGACACAGTTTTTAAATTTATTTATGTAATATATATTTTTAATGTTAATCAGTTATATTTTAAAAGCTATGTTATGTAGGTACTTGATAGGTTAATATAGTATAATGGTATCACTTCCTTCTAATATTTTGCGCCATAGCTTTATTTCAGTTTGCATTGCCTACCAATTGAAGACATTTAACCAGATATACCTTGCCAAATAAAGTAGATATTTCATTAACTAACGAATATTAAAATAAAGTAACTTAAATACATATTTAGTAATAAATATTTAAAATTAAAAGTAAATAATTTAATGACGGTTTTGTGAGTGACTTGCTATTAAAATACACACTTTATCATATTATCAAGGATATTGTAAAAAGCTACTTTGTGATAGTTTTTTTGTAAGTTTCAAACGGCTGGGCACATATGTTTAGCAAATGGAGAACAATGGTCCATAGTCGAACTCAACAGTGAAAGGGTTAAAGTTTTATTACAAAGTACATAAAGCTTTTCATTAAGTGGCAAGTAATAAATAACACATTTGCTGTGGGGATTTGTTCCAGCTGTGAGTATCGTGTACTATGGGAACTGTGTGACTCCATCTACCACAGCCGCTGCTCCAAGATGAACACAACAGATTTATGAAGTTTTCAAATTTGTACATTCTATATGTCTACAAAACTTGATACCTAGAGCCAGTTCAGTTTTGCTGCTATTTACTTACTCTATGGCATTAGAAACTCGAAGGTTTATTGCACTTACAAACGTACGCCACCTATCTAGTTCTATCCAATCCACCTCATGACACCATATCACAATCTTGAGCTAGTTATATCCAGTCCCCATCACTACACCTTATTTCTTTCTGGTCCATTCTAATGTTATCCTCCCATCTGCGCCTAGGTCTTCCCAATGCTCTCTTCTCATTGAGTTTGCCAGTCAGTACTCTGGACAAGGTTCTAGACTCTCCCATTTGCACTGCATGTCCTGCCCACAAATAATCCACGAGACTATATTATCCTAACAATATCTTGTGATGAGTACAGGTTGTGTAACCCATCATTATGTAACCTCCTCCACTATCCAGTATCCTCATCCCTTTTTGGACCAAATTTCTTCCTAAGGACCTTGTTTTTAACATCCTATATTTGTTTTCGTCATGTAAGGTAAGAGACCATGTTTCACGCCCATAGAGAACAGCTGGTAAAATTATTGTTTTGAACATTCTGAGTTAAGCATTTCTTTACAGCAGGGGAGATGTCTACAACTTACTGACGGAATAATATCACGCATTTCCTGACTGTATTATTTTCCTAATTTCCAATGTACTATCGTTATTGCTAGTTAAAACTGTTCCTAAATATTTAAACTTATTAACACCGTCAAATGACGTGTTGTTCGAAGTATTCTCTTAATAATCGTCCCCAATCTGTGTTCTATGTGTGGTCATATACTTAGTCTTTTCAACGTTAATTTCTAAACATATTTCTTTACTATCCTAGAGTAGGCCTAAAGTATTTATTTCATGCAACATATTCCTTACAATCTCCCAACAAAGCTAGATCATCCACATATCCTAATATCTGCATTGGACCGTTTAATGTCAACCCTTCCCTACTCTCTTGCATTACCCTAACAACATACTCTTAAGTAAATATTAACATTTGTGGCAACTGTGTCTTGTATTTAACGCTCAAAAGTATAGACTATTATAATATCACTATTTAAGAGAAAAGTTAGAATTTGACCTGGAATGTTAATAAAGAAAAGCAAATAATATTATTAATATATTTAAGTAGCAAAAATAAAAATATATTAATTACTTGGATCAAACTAGATATGAGATCAAACTTCAAACAGATTCAAAGCTGTGTGAGAAAGCCACCGTGTGGGCTGCAACCAATGCAATGAAAGCTAAATTTGAGACAATAGTTGGACCAGTGAAAGCTAAAGTTGAGACAATAGTTGGACCAGTGAAAGCTAAAGTTGAGACAATAGTTGGACCAGTGAAAGCTAAAGTTGAGACAATAGTTGGACCAGTGAAAGCTAAAGTTGAGACAATAGTTGGACCAGTGAAAGCTAAAGTTGAGACAAGAGTTGGACCAGTGAAAGCTAAAGTTGAGACAAGAGTTGGACCAGTGAAAGCTAAAGTTGAGACAAGAGTTGGACCAGTGAAAGCTAAAGTTGAGACAAGAGTTGGACCAGTGAAAGGGCGAAGACGTACTAATATGAAGAGAAGCTGGAAGAGGATTTTAACATATACTCTCTCTGATTGGCCGCTTTAGGTGCCAATAATTGCGTTACCTATAAATATATTACACACAAAAACATATAAGGGTACTTTACCTAAAGCAACAAACATAAAAAGTTTATTTTCTCCATAATAATGCTGATTCCAGTTTATATAAATATGATAACTATATCGTTTTGAATTGTAATATGACTTTATAAACGTCAACGGCTGTAGCATGTATACGATATGTAATTTTTGAAGTTTCTTATACATAAATGCAGTATAGATATATTATTTTGATTGTGACTTTTTTTTTATTTCATATGATTTATCATTTTGTTTTACCCCTTTATTCTCCTTAAAAAAGCTGTTGCATTACAGTAAATATCGCCCTTCAGCCTCTCTTCGGTTTTGATTAAATAATGATATAGCCAATTTCCAGTGTTAAATTATAATAATTAAAAACATCCAACGTGGAATAAAAGCTACCTTGATTAAACTTATATCATGTAGCTTCCTAGACTTGGAGCAGTGCTCTAGGGGTTGAGTCTATGGCTCGAAATTCATCGATCACCATTGATGGGGAGGATGTAACGTTTAAAAGAGCTAGCGTGAAATATTAATGTTTATTCTCCACCATTAGGGTGACATTTGTTA
The DNA here is from genome assembly GCA_902151455.1 of Timema bartmani. Taxonomy (NCBI): domain Eukaryota; kingdom Metazoa; phylum Arthropoda; class Insecta; order Phasmatodea; family Timematidae; genus Timema; species Timema bartmani. Next base: position 73,445 of record CABFWB010003591.1, read on the forward strand.
ATCATGATTAAATTGGGTCCAAGTTTGTTATCCTGTATTTATAATAATTAAAATGGGTAATATCTTATTTTAGATATTAAAAGTCCTGGTATATTATAGTTTTTATTATAAATAAATAAACGGTTTTTTTGCTCGATATTTCACACGTTATTGACTTTAATTTAAATGCCTGACTATTACGTCATATACACGACAATTCCCGACACTCGAGATTTAGATTCCGGTAAATAAAACGAATTATGATTCACATAGACTTTACCTACTCGGCTCCTTGTCAGGAAGGAAAGTGAGTAATGCGCACCCTGAAGGGGTATACCAAGCGACATTTCCTTCTGGAAGCTTCCTAGAAAAAAAAGGTGCGGTCATACAGGTGCGTCTCTGTTGACCAAAGTGCGTTGCCTTTTTAAACAAAGACGTAAAAGGATGTTGCCATACTTTGCAACTTAGCAGCATAAAACAAATAAATCTTACTACCCGCTCTCATTTATAATGTCGGGATTTTGAATATAGATGTGCATAATAAATTATTGGGATGTGTAATTCCATATCATTACAGCACCCCCCTAAGTACTGGAAAGATTGGACGTGTGTGATATCTAACAGCATTTAAATCATGTACAAGTTTTTTTTCTAAACGGTGTCACACTAATAATAATTTGTGTTCTTTATTATTGTATTTATCTAATATTATCATTTAGAAAATTTTAATTATAAAATGTTTAACTAAAATTACATTACATAAACTTAATACAATATACTGTTTGACATATTTGATGTAATATATTATACAATGTACATACCACTTTATTTAATTGTTTTAATTATGTCATTATATTATTATGTTGTTATATATGTTATTATATTAAACATTTTATTAATACTCAATGTTTTAAATTATATATTTCAATATTCATTGATTGACCCTCCTTGATACCACAACTATTTTCCCTTGTTCTTTAACAACGCTTTAATTAAATCAATTTGATTTTAATTATATTAACTTTATTTTATTATTAATAAGACTTTAATTAAATCAGCCTTTACTCCAGCTATTCTTTATTTTACTGGCCCAAGACAAAATCTTTAATATTCTTCTTTACTTCACAGTTGAATACTCTTATTTAGTTTTGTTATTAATTTTAATGTTTTAATTTGTTTACAAGACACACCAGAAAATCTCATCAGATAACTTTAATTCCTTCTCTGATATAAGCTTAGGCAAAATGAATTATATCAATTATTATCTTACCTTTCTTCAATGATGTAGACTCACCCAAATAAAACTTATGGGGCAATCCCTCCCATATATATATATTTTTTTTCAACGATGTAACTCACCTTAACTGGTGTATATTGGATCAACGACGAGTGCGTCACTTTCAGCTGGTGTATATTGGATCAACGACGAGTGCTTCACCTTCAACTGGTGTACCTTTCACGAAGACTAGATATTAGATCTACGACTATAATTCATACCATTCGCATACCTACCTACCTATCTACAGCAAGTGAATTTAAAACATAACCTCCTTTTTTAAATACCTTGTATCTATGATGGTTCTTTACCATGAACAATCATTACTGGGTGTTTTGAACAAATTCAATTAATTAATATCGATCACTTAGATCGGTCTTAATATTTTATACTAACTCTGTATCAAAGACTCTTTAGTTCTCTTTCCATTCTTTGGCCTATAAAATTTCTTATAAACCTCAACATTTTTATTATTTTTATCAGGTTCATAACTTGACCATTGTTTGATACTGTATTTAAATTCTATTTTTAAGACTTCCCGACTGCTACTGATGAGTCGAACTTTTGAGTACAATTACCCTTAGGTACTTTTAATCATTTTTTATAAGTAATTAAAACCATAAACTGTTTTAATTACACTATTTTTCTATGGAAAACTCTTGATAAACTATTACTACTTATGGAGATACAGATGATTTTGTGAGATAATTGGTATTTCTAGCCTCGTGATTGAGTGCCAATTATTACGATGCGGAATACTTGGGGCACCGGTTAAAGTGATGCCGTTTAATTAAATGATAATTTCCCCGTGAGTGAGCACTAATTAAAGCGGTATGGTATTTAGATCTGATTATTTCTAAGTTTTATTTTAGTTGAATAAATAAGACTTTTAATGTTGAACACGATTTTTTAAATATATTTTATCTTTGGCACTGAAGATAGATATTATGTTAAATGATACAATTTTCATTGAACTACAGATTATTTCTCTGTAACATTATACGTTCCATGTTTTGAGTACCGTGCTGTGTAGATTTATGTGACTACTCCATATATTCATACGCACAAGCAACTTATATATGACCTACCCCTTGCCCCTTGGACCTCTCGTGACCAGTGTCAAAACCAAATAAGTGAAAGAGTCCTGGCGACAGGTGTCGTGAAGGCTAGCTAGCTTCCTATTGGGTAGAGGGAGCTAGCGTCACTTGCATTTTTGGTAAATACTACGGAGTTTGATTCCTGAAAGCAATAGACAGTATATGGTCCAGCTTTTAAAAAAATGGTAATATAATAATACTTTCCACAAGCTTATAACCTATGT
>CABFWB010003592.1:0-11089 GCA_902151455.1 Timema bartmani
CCTACCGTACGTCTACAAACAAATTACACCCCACTCACAAAGCCCTAGCGCGGAGCTAGCTTACGGTTCGGGAGCCATTAAAGTTTATGTTGCGCCGAGTTAAAATAAATTAGCCCCCATCGAACGATGCCGGGCTAGTAAAATACCGGCAGAGATGGGCGCACGGATAGTGGACTAGACTTTCTTCCCCGACATTCCCTTGTATCCCTATTTTCAAACGTTCTTTCTTTGTATTTACGAGGGCAATTCCAAATCATCCTCCAATTGGTTGGTAAAAAAGAAAAAATAGAGAAAAAAATCACATTTCCTACAAAACTTCTCTTTATATAGTGGCATTACTTTTCCACAGTTACCACCCACCACCCACAGTTACCACGTGACACCAGCATTTGCAAACCCTCGTCAAGGGCCGGCGCCGCCAGGGTACCCAGCCGATAACGAAGATAACGAAGCCCTTGGTGAGCTTTCCGCGCCTTTTGTTTCGGATTTACCTCCGAAGCTTCTTCAGTGTTTCACAATAACAACGCGCAGCCCCCCATTGCAGTTCACACAAAGGTTCTACTCCAGAATTTCAGCTGGTAGATTTTTGACAACCCCCTCTTTACAGCCCGGACCGGCCGCCAAGCGATTACCATCTCTTCGGAAAGATGAAGGTCTGGTTGGCTATCCAGCTTTTATAAATCAACGAGGAGCTCATTGATGGAGTCACTAACCGGCTGGGTACCCTGGCGGCGCCGTCCCTTGACGAGGGTTTGCAAATGCTGGTGCAACGATACAACAAACGCCTGAATTTGGTTGGCGACTATATGGAGAAGCGATGCAGCTATGTAGATAAGTTGTGTGTGTAATACAATTTCTCTCTATTTTTTCGTTATTTTTTTTAACCAGCCAATCAGATGTTGAATTTGGAATCATCTTCGTATTTTCCAGTGGCTTATCATTTATGTTAAATGTAAACATATCTTATTTCAGACCACTTTTTGCTTTAATTTTATCACCGTGTCTTACTAACCGCTTAGATTATACGCACACATGATCATTACTCTAATGAGGTGAGGATGAGGATGAAAAACTATTTAGGAAAAAAACACCTTCAGTTGACCCAACCGGGATTCGAATCCCGATATGCTAATTATCGTCAGGCCGGTTTACCAAGAGAGTGAAGCCTTAAAGAGTTCGGTCACTGAAGCGGGTATTTGGCTTATGCCTGCTCTGCTGCTTTATAAATATTTGTTTATAACTCTTTTATTTTATTTTATTTTATATCCCTTCCTTTAGATGTTTCCATTTTCTCGTCATTCTCATCGACAAGCGGTGCTATGAATATTTTCAAACGCTCTACTCTGTTTTCTAACAAAATATCTCACAAAATTAAAGCCCTGATAATGATCTGTTTTACTCCATATTCTACATTATACATTGAGTTCATCCGCGTCGGTGGGCGAGTGGAATAAACTTCAAGCTCATCTAGTCCGATTCGCCAGTGATGGCGAGGTAAGGGTTCGAGTATCGGTTATGTGTATTGAGGCGGAGGAGTCGAGTTCCTCCACGGAGATAAGTAGTCCGATAGCAATGGTCGAGTTCCTCCACGGAGATAAGTAGTCCGATAGCAATGGTCGAGTTCCTCCACGGAGATAAGTAGTCCGATAGAAATGGTCGAGTTCCTCCACGGAGATAAGTAGTCCGACAGCAATGGTCGAGTTCCTCCACTTTTAAAGGTAGGGAGGCGGTCAAGGATTAACCCCTCCCTTAGTTACATCGAAATCCACGAGAGCCGGAGGGAGGAGCTTCACGCAGGAAATTATAAAATTAAATAACAACAAAATTCATCAAAGTATGGAAGATAAGATTAAGTTAGGTTGGGTGAGAGCCATAATTATAATTATGTATAAATTATGGAAGGTTGTAAAGCTAGGTAGTGATAAGCTAATGAATTTGGACTACTTATAATCGCTTCCTTTAGTTGTCGTGGAGGAACTCGACCCCCACCCTACCCTTCAAGTGGAGGAACTAGACCCTCTCCTAACCCTCAAGTGGAGGAACTAAACCATCTCCAAACCCCCAAGTGGAGGAACTAAACCATCTCCCACCCTTCAAGTGGAGGAACTAAACACTCTCCCACTCCTCAAGTGGAGGAACTAAACCCTCTACAACCCCTCAAGTGGAGGAACTAAACCCTATACAACCCTTCAAGTGGAGGAACTAAACCCTCTACAACCCTTCAAGTGGAGGAACTAAACACTCTCCCACCCCTCAAGTGGAGGAACTAAACACTATCCCACTCCTCAAGTGGAGGAACTAAACCCTCTACAACCCTTCAAGTGTAGGAACTAAACCATCTCCAAACCCCCAAGTGGAGGAACTAAACCCTCTCCAACTTTTCATGTGGAGGAACTAAACCCTCTCCCCCTCAAGTGGAGGAACTCCACCCTCTTCCACCCCTCAAGTGGAAGAACTCAACCCCTCTCCCACCCCTGAAGTGGAGGAACTAAACCCTCTCCCCCTCAAGTGGAGGAACTAAACACTCTCCCCCTCAAGTGGAGGAACTCTGATATGAAACTAAGGGACCTTTTTTAAATCTGGGTTTAAACCAGGTCCCGTGGAAACTACCGCAACCTACTGAGGGGGGCCTCCACTAAATGGGTCACCATTCTCTTTCCATAAAATTGCGAGTATTTTTTCTTTGTGTTCTGTCTTTCTCGCCCTTAACTAACCCAATGACCTGATTAAATGAGAGCCTAGACGAAAAGTAAGACACGGTGTAGGGAATAAACAAGTAATAAATCCAGAATAATTCTATTGTCTTACCTTACGATTCAACCTCCTCGTCCTGGTATTGTAGATCTGGGAGGTCGGATATTCGATACAGACCGACACCACATTATTTTTCTTTTCACCTTTTCTTCAAACAAATGCTTATCTACCTTTAATTATCTTCACCCTTCATTTAAAATAGGTTGTTGTTAATTGGATTATTTTATTTAATTACTAACGTGTACTTTTTAAACAATGATATATTATCATAACAATACTTATAAAACAACTTAACCTGGTTCAATACCATCTCACTAAAGTCCAATTTTAATATGAAGGGCTTTGCCTGACAGCTTTCACGTATTCATACGTCAATTCTTATGATCTGCAGCTGTCACGTTTGATCAGTGGCGTAACAGATTAAGCTTGCCCCCCCCCCCTCCGCTCCCCGCAAGATTTAATTTCGGTCCCCTTTTTCCAAGTCATCTAACACCTTAATAAATAGAATTAAATAGCCAGAGCTATTATTTATGCTTTTAGTGGGAATTACTCCATCTAGATATCATATTCTGAAAATTGAAAAATGACACCTGGACACGGGAATCGAACCCGGGACCTTTGGCTTAGTATGCCAATGCTCAAACCATTGATCTATCTAGGATTCGTCCCGTGCCCAGGTTCATTCTTCACTCATATTTTAAGGCAGAGTCCCGGGTTCGATTCCCGTATCCAGGTGTCATTTTTCAATTTTCAGAACCTTAATAAATGTTATAAAAAATAATTAATAGTCCTAAATAACTACTAATTTAGTAATCATGCCTTATAATGACTGTTTTAGCCTCGGTTTTGTGTTGATAAGGTAATCAGTCAGTCGGCTTTAATGCATGAAGACAAAACAATTTCTGCTCTATTTAAAACTGAATTAAATAATTGAAATAATGCTATAGCTTAGTTATAATTTACAACACTTTATGATAAACATATTCAACTATCCAAACTATCAATGATCAGAACAGAAGTTATTTAATTACAATTATTTCCACCTGAGTTATAGTAATTTAAAGTTCCCTTACGTGGGGCCCCTTATACCATATATATATATAATATAACTTAAGACTAGGACAGGCACAACATCCAGTTCCCAGACGTTAATTCATCACTGTAAAAGGGTAAACACACATTTCACCAATGATAATTTTTTCTGTCATGCCGGAAATCGAATCCGGGACCCTTAACTCAGTAGGCAGATACACTATTGACTGAGCTAATGTGTCGGATTGATGCAAAGATGATTAGTTTTAGTAAAGGTATTAAGTTAAATCATCATTACCATATAAGGCATTTTAATTTAAGTGTGTGTGACAAAATTGGCCAAAGTCATTTGTCATAAACGTATTAAAAAATATGTTTGTATTTCATGATTCGAGATTTCAACATTTCTAGCAGCCCTGGTCAAGATAGTTTTGATAATAGCTTTAAATATGTATACATGCAACACTGTTACATGCAAATAATAGTATATATTAAACAAATATAACAATTATTTTGATTCGGACACAAATAATAGTATATAGTAGTTAGTTTTCAATATACAATTTATTCCATGTTTAAATACACTTGATGCAGTATGTGCAATACACTTTTTAAAATAAAACAAATATATACATATCCAACAGAATGACAGACATGGTTTCATATAAAGAAGGACCACTAAAAGAGTCTTATGTAGGCCATTATACTCGTCTAGTGCTTAGAGATTCAGTACATTTTTTTACAATACGTAGTTGGTTGATAATTTACCTGTGTCTTCTAACGAATATTATATATATACTAGCAATCCCGCACGGCGTTGCCCGTGACCCACTGTGGTATAAGAATTATATAAGCCCCCACCCCATGTTGCCCGATTTCAAATGGAAACGTTATCTCTGAAACGTAATTATAAGCCAGATTAAAAATATTTTCTTAGAAAATTTGTTAAAAATAGCCTAATTAAAAAGCTAATTAAGAATCTAAAAATCCGGCTTCAAGGTGCATTCGGACCCCCTTCCGTCCACCTGTGTTAAAAATTTCAGATCTCTGCGTGCCGTAGATTTGGCTGGTCATCGCACACAAACAAACAGAAAAACAAACACTTCCTTTTATTACTACAGATATAACATTCTTTAGAAGACACAGCGCGCTTTCAAACAATTCATTTGGACGCCATTTCTTTTGTTTGTTTTTAATATGAACAAAGATTAAATTTATTTGATGCAACTTAGTGATCTTAATTTAATTTAGCTTTTTAAAAATATACAAAAAAAACACATCCATGGCAATCGAGTTATACCAACCGAGCGGCCGCCACTGTTAGCGATTATAGTGCCAACATTTGTGGATAAAGGGTATTGTGTGGTCAGCACAACTAACCCTCCTGGCCATTAATCTCAGTTTTATAGACCGGAGCTGCTATCTATTTATTCAAATAGCTCCTCATTTGTCCGCACGAGGGTGAGATTGACCCACTGATTCACAGGAAAATTCTGGAAGTGTCGGGGATTGAACTAGAGACTTTTTGGATCCGTAACTAGGAACTCTGACTCTTTAGAGCTCTTAGGAAAAAAGAAAATGGGGAAACAAACAACTTTATTTATCCTAGTGATGAAATAATAATAATTTAAACGACACACCATAATGTACTCCATTCACGGTAGGAATTACTCTCTGAAAGGTCTTTTTTCCTACCAAAATCCTACTATATAATAGCTTTCTGGTAGGAAAAAAGGACTTACAGAAAACAATTCCTACGATGAACAGAATTTAATAGTATCTTACCTAAACAGTTCCTCTTAAATGTATGTTTGTTTGTTTGCACAGAATTGTACTTGACACACTTAATAATTACGACATTTTTTTTCTTCTTAAAACATAAAATGTGTTTCATTAAGATTTTGATATAATTCAATACAAGTTAAATAGATAAATAATCCATTACTTCTAAATAAAACTCAATAGAATTATTCAACAAATTCGACTTTACAGACCTCATGGTTGTATTGCGAATGTATATTTTAATAAATAATAGATCACCAGCCATGGTTACTAAGAATGCTCCAGATCTTGTTCTACTCTTCAAATTAAATTAAGAGATACATTTTTTAGTTACAGTACGGGCTTAATTTTAATGTTATGATGATTAAATTATATTTAATTACAATAAACTTAATGAGAGTAGAAGTTTTGATGCGTCTTTTTTTTTTTTATATAAATAAGAAAGTAATGTCGTAGAAATTATGTACAGTAGGTGAGACTTCTTGAAAAATCTTTTATTATTATTTAAATATACTGGGGCTGGTGATAGTTAAAGGGCAATTTATTAATTACATTACAGCTATATTTAAATTAACTAAGTTAAAAATGTAACTCTTTGTTTGACTAAAATATTTAATTCCAGAAATATTGATAACAGCTTGGATACAAGTCAGTTTACATGTCTCATCAAAAAAGTATTTTTCAAATGTTTGTGAAAAGTATCTTTACGTGATTTATATATATATATATACTTCAACTCTGGTTTCGTGTAAATGTCTTTATTAACTACGAAGTTAACACATGCATCTATGATTCACTTCCAATTTTAATGTTAATGTTAATGTTAATGTCATTATCCAATTTATATCTTCAAAATATTTCTCTTCATGCTTTAAATTTACATTTAATTTAAAGCACCAACATTTTATTTGTGTCCTTTGATTAAATCACCTGTCTATATTCTCCTCCATAAATAGTCTACAAACAATTCTCTTTTCACTATTTACAACTTTATTTTGTTATTTACCGAATATCGATGATACATTTCAAATCTTTTTATTGGTTTGATATATTAAGGATCATAAACACGTTTTATATCTTTAAAAAAAATATGTGTTGGAGGATTTTCAAAACTTATTACATCACCTTTTATATCATTTTGTAAATGTGTGACTTTATTATTATTGAAATGTTTAATAAATCATTATAAATTATTTTTTATTTGTGTAGTCCCAATGGTAATACAAAATGTGGTCTAATTAATAAATAATTAAATATTAATGCGTAAATTATTTATGAATATATTTTTTGATAGTGATAATGCTGGAAGAATTAAATTTATTAACTATTAAATGTATTTAGCTCAACGAATAAAAAAGGATGCACAGAGCCTAAAAAATTGATTCAAATATAATGCGTTAAATATTTGTTATTTAGATCAATTAATAATATGAGATTAAGATTCTTATTGTAATTAATGTTACAAGGGAATAGTGGTAAAGTACTATCAGAAGTAAAAGTATAAAAAAAAACATTTCCCAATTTACCAGGAAACAAAATTTGAAGATAGCTTTGTGCTATTAGCTGACTAGAGATCATTAATTGGACACTATAAATGAATAATTGGATCTCCAAGAGTAATTACACAGCTGATAGCTCACGTTTAGCGAGTGAATACACAGACGAACTTAATTCGAGACTTTAAACAAACTGAGTTGGATTTAGAACGGTCGTATTTAAAACGTTCCAACTCGAGAGCTACAAATTAAAATCACTGCTTCAAAGTGGCTTCAAGCCAGAGTGCGCTTCACTTTGCCCGGTTAGATAGAATCTGCAAAGTTAAACTGAAATATTGACATCTATTTCCGATAAACACCTCCCCTCATTGATGGCTCGCTAAACAAATGTTTCTTTCAGCTGTTGTTTCCCAACACATAGATAAATTACCATAAATCATTGCTTTGTGTGTTTGATTAATGGGGATGATAAGGCTTTCACAAAATAGAATGAGAATATAAATATACACTCGTATACATAAACAAACAAACAAACAAACAAACCGACAACTCAAATTCTGAAGCTTCTATTTTGAATCTGGTAGCTATTGATGATAAAACAATCTATATATTTGTTAAAATGAAAAATTTATCGTAACCATAAAATTTGACTAAAATATTTAAGTATGTGTGATTGCTTCTTTTTTCTTTTTTAACGCGTCTTGCTACCCGTCCGGGCTTAAGTTACTCTAATACTAGAAGAGCTTTGAAATGTTGTGCTGGAGGAGACTTTGAGAGGACCAGCTGGTTGACAGACAGGGGGACAAATGAACAAGTCCTAAGAAGAGTGGGTGAGAAGATCAGGTGGACAAACAGGGTGACAAATTAACAAGTCCTAAGAAGAGTGGGTGAGAAGATCAGTTGGACAGACAGGGTGACAAATTAACAAGTCCTAAGAAGAGTGGGTGAGAAGATCAGGTGGACAGACAGGGTGACAAATGAACAAGTCCTAAGAAGAGTGGGTGAGAAGATCAGTTGGACAGACAGGCTGACAAATTAACAAGTCCTAAGAAGAGTGGGTGAGAAGGGATCCATTTTGGATGTGATTCTACGGTACAAAGCAAACTGGATCGGACACATCCTTAGAAGGAGCTGTCTTCTGTACGACGTCATGGAAGGAAAGGTTGAGGGAAAGAGGAGCTTAGGAAGAAGGAGGATTCAAATATTGGACGACTTGAAGGAAAGAAGAAAATTCTGGGAGCTGGAGGAGGAAGTAGAGGACAGGGCGCATTGGCGGTATAAGTTCATTGACAAAAGGAATGGACCTGTCGTAAGACAGAACACATACTACTATTACTACTACTACTAATAATAATAATAGTATAGGGGTAAGAGAGTGAGAAACCATTTAGGATAAGACCACCCGTAAAATACCCATCTAGGATTCAAAATCCATACATCCCCTGTTACCATAGAATAGAGAATATATGAGCTTGACGTCTTGTTAACTTTCCCACCGACGCGGATTGTTTTTTCTCGACTAGAAAATGATCTAAAATAAACATTTTGATTTAATTTTTTTAAAAAGTTTTGTTTTATTACAAATACCACGTATTATTTACTGTCCACTTAATTTTGAAATAATATTTTTTAAAGAATATTTAATATATTCAGTTTAAAATTTTGTTTATTTGAGCATCCAATATTATTTGTGTGTTAAAAGTTTAGTGTCCAAAGCCCTAAATTTAAGGGCAGTTCTTAAATTATGTAAGATATAGGGGTAAGAGGGGAGGGAAAATCTTACGATCTCTTACGTAAGGGAAGGGGAAAGGGGGTTGAAAATAATTAAAAAAGTTTTATGTAACTTAAGGACTTATCAACATAACAATTGGGTTCTCCTTACAAATTATATATGTTAAAATTTTAAACACGAACGCTCCACCATTCCCATGAGAATTCTCATGTGAACCAACTCAGGATTTCAATAAAAATGGCTGATGGTGGGAGGTCAAGGTTCGAATCTCGACCGAGTCCACTTGTGGTTCACTTTAATGTGAGTTAACTTACTCTAAACTGACTTCCTTAAATTGAGCCGTTGATAACCACGGTTGTTAACTGACGATTAAACGAGAAATTAGTTACAGGATTACGCTTTAATCAGAAATTGCATCGAAGTATAGTTTTTATCAAAATTTATTGACACAGAAAAATTGGGATCAATTAAATATTTTTGTCATTTTAAAATAATAATTTTTCAATACAGTTTAATTAAAAAATGCAGAAGTGGCCTCGTGGTCTAACGCGCTACTCTCGCAGTAGAATGCCAATAACGGGGAGATTGAGGTTCGAATCTTGGTCGGGTGCACTGAGGGTGGTTTTTCAAAAAATATTTTCCACTCCCTCTCTCCACGCAAATGCGGGTACACTTCATATTAATATAACCTTCCTAATCCCTAAAACCATTAGCGTAATTTAGTAAGTAAGCGTATAATCCGAACTGTTAGTAAGAAGCGGTGATATTTTTTTAATGACTAAAACAATACATCTCTTGAATTAAAACGCTAAAAGTATTTTCATTTTTTCTTCTATATTAATAAAATTAAGAGTTTATTTGTCTGTCATGAGCATTGCGTGATATCTACAACAGGCGGAGGTCTGGAATGTAAATATTAGTAGCTTCTGTGCATGAACACCTGCATCTCGAAGCAGGAATTTTAAAATATTTATTTGATTTTTTAAATTAATTAAAAATTGGGTTGGAAGAAATCAAAATGAAAAGTTTTTTTTTCTGTTCGTTTGAACAGAAAAAAAAATTCATACCCAGGGGTAACCACGCAATTCATTGCATGGTTACCTCGTACAACGTCGGGTACTTCTGGCATTTTCGTGAATAAATCAAATAGCCTAAGTTATAGACAATATAAAAAAAATATGCTTACTCAATAAATACTTGGTGACCTGGCGGTCTAGGGCGTAAGGTGTCAGACTTCTGTGCTGAGGATCCGTGGTTCAATCCTCGGTCCCGGCACAGATTTATCTGATTGCCAAACCCTTCCTTCAACCTCTGAAAAGACGTGTATTAATCACAACTTGTGAATGTGAGGAATGCCAGGCCTCCACCGTGGTTCGGATCCCACGTTAAACTGTAGGTCCTCCATTTCATCTCACAATCACCCTACCATTGCACATTCGCATAAGTGCGTATAACCCGAACGGGTAGTAAGACGCTGTGCTAATAATAATAATAAATACTTCATGATAAAAAATATAGTTTTATGTCAATGAAGGTATAATTTTTGAATTATTTAAGAACGTATGGTTTTGTTTCAATGTTATATCCATAAAACTCGCCGAATTTAACATAAATGTACTAACATGGGCGATCCTGTCTTGACTTACAGCTTAGTCACAAGCAGGCTACGTCTCTAAGTAAAGGATAATAGACACTAACACTAAATCAAGTTATTGATAGGATTAGGAAAATAAAAGGGCTTAAAGTTATTGCTGATTAAAACAAATTTTACGTTCTCTCTCGTACTGTAGCCTTACACATGTTAATTTATTTTAATTTGTCTTTAGTATTATTAGCGCGAAGTATTACTTTTATCATTTACCCGTCTCGGTGGCGTAGTTTGCTAACGCGCTAGTCGCGTTGAGCCAAACCGCCGAGGACGGGGAGATCGAGGTTCGAATCTCGGTAGGGTAAACTGGGGGTGGTTTTTCCTAAATGGTTTTCCACTCTCTCTCCACGCAAATGCGGGTTCACTTCCTCTATATTAAACCTTCCCAATTCCTAACCCATTAGCGTAATTAGTACTTAAGCGTATAACCCGAACGGGTAGTAAGACGTGGTGATAAAAAAAAATACTTTTATAATTTGTACGCTACGCCACTTGTTTTGAAAAAAAAAAATCCATCTTGCGTACATGACACGGTTCTGAAATAAACATGATATTAGTTGGGGCCCCAGACAAAATGTATCTCCACTGGAAAACGAAATCAGTTCAGATGTCCAACAAAACATTTCTCTAAAAAAAAAAAAAAAA
>CABFWB010003592.1:34564-56508 GCA_902151455.1 Timema bartmani
GGGGAAAGAGGGGTATAAGGGTTGTGGGTGACAACCCGGCCACCCGGTGCGACTGCCGACTATCTGCCTCCAGCTTCATCCTCTGGACCATGTTCACTGGTCATCGGCGACACACTTTTCATCCTACAACAAGTTCTCGGTGGGTGTGTGGACTGAGTGTCTGGTTTTTGCCGGTGACTGGGGGGGTCAAGGTTCGAATTCCTTTGCGGGTATACCGAGAGTGGCTTTATCCTAATTTATTTCCTACTCTTTGTCTTCACGCAAATGTGGGTACACTCCCTATAAACCCTACTCTACTCATCCCTAACTCATTAACGCAATTACCCACTTCGGTGGCCGCATGATCTAAGGCGTCACTCCCGCCATAATCTGAGCCACCGATAACGGAGAGATCAGGGTTTGATCCCGGTTGGGTGTATTGAGGGTGATTTTTCACCCTTCCTCCACAAAAATGCGAGCACACTTCATCTAAACTCAACTTTCCTATTTCCTAACACATTATAGTAATTAGTATTATTATTATTATTACTTAGCACCACGTCTTACTACCCATTTAGGTTATACGCTTAAGTACTAATTACGCTAATGGATTAGGAATTGGGAAGACTAAATTTAAAGGAAGTGAGCCCGCATTTGCGTGGAGGGAGAGTGGGAAACCATTTATGAAAAACCACCCCAGTTCACCCGACCGAGATTCGAACCTCGATCTCCCCGTCCTCGGCAGTCTGGCTCAACAAGACTGGCGCGTTAGCCAATTACGCCACCGAGGTGGGTAGTAATTAGTACATAGACGTATAAACCGAACGGGTAGTAAAACACAGTACTAGAAAGAATGTAATTAAATGCGTAAGGTTGGGACAAACAGTACCAGGCGATGAGAGAAATTGTCGCAGACTTTCAAGTTTTCAATTCTTTACCAGCCTCAGAAAAGTCGAAATAAAGGGAAACGTTAATAGAATGTCCTCTTCTCTCTGTTACATGTGTGTCTATCTATCTATTAGAAATTGTGGGGGTGGGGGGTGGGTGGGGAGAAAGGTGTGTATTTTTATTACATTTATCAACCCTTCCCTAACGTTTTGGAAAGGGAAGGGGGAAAATAAGCACATTTTTTTTTCGATAGTAAATTTCGTGCCAACAGTTTTTTCCCTAAAGTATTGCATTTCCAATCGAGTACTGGCCCATAAAACCTTAATATATAGCAGGAATGTTTTATATTCTGGTGTGTGTGTGTGTATATTTTTGTGTGTTTATATGAACTTGTAGCAGCTATTTACACGTATGTAGCCAGTTACATGTGTACTCCTACCAACATTAAATGCTAAAATAAGTTTTGAGATGGATTAAATAAATAAATTAACTGAATTAAATTCACTTCTTAATAACTAGATACCTTAAAAATCGAATGGTTTATCACCTCTAATAATAATTTAAAAAAAAGATTAAACATTAATTATCATAAAAATTTAATTCTTATTAAATCGAGATAAATAAATTTATTATAAATATTTTAATCCACCCTGATACAAAAGGTACAATAAATAAAATCCATCAAAATACTTTAAATTATATCTTACAATAAAATTGACTATTAACTGAAAAAATTATTTCATTAAAAATTATACTAAAACTAATAAAATTACTTCCCAAATAATTTATAAAAAAAAAATAGAAATAAAATGTTTATTTTCAGATCAAATCGAACCACACAACTATCTCACCAGTGTAACCACAAGTTAACCAAATTTGAGATGCAATCAAACTCCACAAGCGCGCCTAAGATTTTGTGACAATACAATCTTAACAGCGTACACACGTAGGTTTAAATGGTCTAAGGCGTCACTCTCACAATATACTGTATTACCGATGATGGGTTTGAATCTCGGAAGGCTTTAAGCACCTCTTAGGAAATGGTAATTTCTAAAGAAATACACAAGCACTTGTCTGAAAAAAAGATCCATACCACTCTTATACAACAATAAAAATAGTGATTTCTAAGGAAATGCACAAACTATTGTCTGACGGAAGGTTTTAAATACTTCTCATTCTCCCCATAAAACTCGTTTGGGACTGAACCACGGCCTTCTTAACCAGAGGCAGCAGTGTGACCCTTAAAACCAAACTGATTGAAGTTTATTAGAGGATAATTTGTGGGGAGGGGGGGTGATTGAACATTTCTATCAATAAGTGGGAGATTCGGGGGGTCAGGTGGAGTTGGGCGGTATAGGGGGTAGGGGCTGACTTTATCCTAAACAACCAATTAATTACTCTCCATAGGATGGGGATACCACGGGCCACGCGTGGATCAATCAATTAAACAACCATTTTAGGGCGGGATATTGATTGATTGAGGAAAAAAGCCGTTAGCTGATGAATAAACCCGTTATATTCCACAAGAGAAATGGTAAAATATTAGTAGGCGGGGGAGGGGGGAGATTTTACTTTTCATTTTATATATACATTTATAATCCGACAGCTTAGCTCAGTTGGTAGCGTGTCGGTCTACTGGGATAAAAATCCCTGGTTCGATTTCCGGCATGGCCGAAAAATTGATCATCGGTGAAATGTGGTTTTTACCCTTTCACAGTGATGAATTAATGACCGGGGGGCTGGATGTTGTGTCTTCCCTAGTCCTAAGTTATATTATAAGACATATGAAGCTACGACAGGCCTAGCAAGCTGGTAGTAGAGAATATATGACTTGAATAAAAACCTGATCCAAGCCCCAGACTGGAAACAGTAATGGATATATATTATATATATATATATATATATATATACACAAAAACAAAAGCACGCAATAAAACAAACACACACAAAGCCATACACATATATACACAAAAAAACACATACTAAAACACACACATATATATGGAAATACACTAATGTACACACACATACAAACACACACACATGAACACACGCATATGTATGAAAGCAGGACTGAAAAAGAAATGATGAAGAGCGTATTTAAACAAAGGCTAATTCCAACACTACACAAATCCGCTATTAATCCTTGGAACACAGGGTTGAGCTAGGAAAAGTAACAACTGAAGATGGAGGTAAAAGGTGATGGAGGGAGGGATAGAGAGTAAGATAAATACAGTTTGAGAGGGAAAGAATGAATGTACATCTAGTTGTTTTAGCGGCGATTACATTGAATTCAACGAGAGAATGATAAAAGCTGGAAATATGTCAAAACATTGAACAAACTTAGGATAGTAATAATAATTCTATTTAGAGAATGCGTGAAATTTAAAATATATTTCTCAAGCTCTGTTTGCCCTGGAACTATTTTTTTTTTTTTTGGAACTTATTAATGAAGGGTGGAAGGGGGTTTACCAGAGATTGTATTATTATATTTGACTTTCGCTTTCTATACAAAAAGCTATACTAGCAAACAACTTACACACTAACTGAAGCTATGATTCCAAAACTGAGCCTTACTTTTTATATCTTAAAAAAAAGTTAACAAAGTGAAAATTTATTTTTTTAATACGTTTTTCATAGAAATTCTCTAGTATTTAACTCAACTCAGAACCGTCCGTTTCGATGGTATAATTCTCTAAAGGTATCTCTTTCGTCATGGACTGAGCTGCCGATAACGGCGAGATCAAAGGAAGTATATCGGTCGGGTGTAATGAGTTTTTATAAAGGGGTTTACACTCTCCCTCCAAGCAAATTAGGTTACACTTCCTCCAAATTTGACCTTCATCGTTCCTAGCACACTACACAAGTTCAGTGCCAAAAAAAAACCCCAAGTTTTCTTTTAAATTATAGTTGACACCCAATCTCTGATTGTGATGGGGGTCATAGCTAAAATCAAACACACTTAATCCAAACGTTTCTAATGAAGACAAAATTAATTAGCAAAATTAAGTATTTTAGTATTATTATTACGCTACCACAATGAAACGAATTTTTTCTTCTTTTAAAAGCTAAGTGTCCAAAATCATGGTCAGGATTATACAGTTACTTAAAAAAAAAAGAAAAAGAAAGATGAAGTATTTTAATCGTGAAAATTGTTCAACCTAAAGATTATGACAAATAATTAGTTACGTGTTCCCAAACTCAAAAAAGTGGTTCTTATAGCTATGTTTGTGTATTCTTAGGTCTAAAGCCGAAACGGATTTTGTTCAAACTTAATATTTAGATGTTATATCATCATAACATGGAGTAATATTTTTATTTTTATTATATAGCTAAAAATTAAAGGTAGTTTACTTACTAATGATTTTTGAAAATTGACATTTTTTAAAATTTCTAAAGTGTTTGATATGACAAAATAATATATACATAATCTGATAAGCCCAGTTCCAGTAATTGAAATTTGGAGAAAATTGTTGAACCAAATTTGACATATGAGCCCTCAATTTAAATACCTATTTGTTCAGGATGTCGGAAAAATTGTAATCGTCCAAATAAACCCGGGTTTTCTAGTGAATTTCCAGTTATCTGCTCTGGCTCAACTGGACAATGTACAGTCATTCTTTCTGTACATCACCATGGAAACCATGATTTGTGTATGATTATGCATCGCTAAATAAAAATATTTCTCTTTGTTTAGAAATAACAACTCAATTTTTTTTGAGTGGTATGATGCTACAAATATATAAAGAACCGGGAGAGAGGTCGTTTTAAACTTCTCGTCGTGATGTGAAGGGGGAAAATATATTTATCGCTTGGAATAAAACACCGAAAACTCAATTTCTTTGGTAAGTTGATTTTCTTCGACGAGTAAATCTTTAACTAGAAAGTCGAATAAGGTCTTATTCCATAGACATTTTCATAATAAAATGTTTTGAATGAGTTTTAGTGTGATAGTCTGTCCAACACCTTAGCTCAGTCGGTTGCGTGTCCTCCTACTGTGTTTAGGTTCCCGGGTTCGATTCACAGCATGACCAAAAATGTATCAATGATGAAAATATGGGTTTAATTACCCCCTTTCACATTAATAAATTAATGGGTCGGGTACTGAATGTTGTGGCCGTCCTAGTCTTAAGTTAGATTGTAAGTCATATTAAGCTAGGAAAGGCCTGGCCAGCCGGCAGTGGAAAATATAGTTCTTGAATAAAAAACTGATCATAGGCTGGAAACATTAATGGATGTAAACTCTGCAAACTTTAGTGTGATAATGTGCAGTAATCGCTGCAACGATCCAATAGTGTATTTTTTTCTAAAAAAACAAAAAAAAAACACCCACTTTTTAAAGAACAAAAAATACTATAAAAGAAAGTATGCACAATTCCTTCATCCCAATTACTTTTACCCCTCTTATTTAAGGGGCTAAAACAAAAAGTAGCTATAGTGAAAATAGCAAACTGATTTTATGGGAGCCAATGTTTTGGTCTTAAGATGAACAACATGGCCAAATGCGTCAGTATTGTCTGCAAACAGAGGAAAAGGTTATGACCTCAAATCAAGGCCAAATATAATAAGGGTGGTTATTATAAACGTTATTACAACCTCCCTCTAAGCAAATGAAGGTACAGTTCCTCTAAATTTTGCATGCCTCGTCCTTAACGAATTAATGTAAATATGCGGATATAATGAACGGGTAGTAATACGTGGTTTACGGGGGAACATTTATCTTAGGATAACCCTAGTTTTCTGAAATTTCACACCCACGTCAGCTTTTATAATTTAACGTTGCACTTCATGAACCGACTGATTGCATCATCAAACAACTTATAAACTAACTTAAATCTAGAACAGACACAACAACAAGAACCCCGGACGTTAATTCATCACTGTGAAAGGGGAAACCCACATTCCAGCAATGATACTTTTTCAGCCATGTTAAAATTAGCGACAGTTAAGGTAGGTAAGCACCCACTGGGTCGGTACCACACGGACCGCACATTTTAGGGGGGGGTGGGTGCGCCCAATATCCTCACTGACGGCACAGACGAAGACTCAGTTCGTTCATCTGCTCTCTATCCAGAAGGTGAGCTTCTCGTTTGCGTGCTCAAGGAAGTAATGTTTGTATTTATGTTAATGTTGGAGTTGTTTCATGTTTATAGCTGTGCTTTTTTGAGTGATATTTCATCGTATTATTTAAATATGGAAAGCGAGGAAGAATTTGTAGCTATTAGTTGCCTTTTATTTAAAGAGGAGAAAAGAAAATGTATGAAACGACGATTCTTGGTTCACAACATCAACAGGAAAATACTTATGTTTGGTGAATACCACACATAATTTCCTGATCTGGTTGAAGATGACGTCAAAAATTCCGGACCGCACTTGATTTTAATTCCCTCGCCCGGACTTTCTGTCGAATGGCGGAACGGCGGAGAGTCCGTTGCTGGTGGTACCGACGTAGTGGCCGCATCTTAGTAACACATATGGTACGAATTAGTTGTAGTTTCCGTTCCGTCGTTGCGGTACTGACCCAGTGGACGCTTACCTTTAGGCTACACATTTAAGAAAATTCTTGGGTAAAATAAGGGTTTGAATCTTTGCCGCGTTTCTTGAGGTTGGTCTTTATTGAATGATTTCACACTTTATCTCCAAGACTCACCGTTTAGCACGTGCACCATGACGCTAGCAGAGTCGGAACTGGATGGAGAGCAAGTGTAGTTGCCCGAGTCCAGGGGCAAAGCTCTCGAGATGAGCAGTCTGCTGGTACGGGTCTGTTTCTCCGTCACGACGCTGATACCGCCTCTCTGCGAGTAGTTGATCACGTGGGCACCGTGGTACCAATAGATGAACGATGGAGGTTCTGGCGTCTGGAGGACGACGCACGTAAGGTTGATGTCGCTCCCGCTCTTGATGTACAGCTCCGGGTTGCCGAGGATCTTCGCCTTGGACACTGCAGTATGACAGAGACAGAGAGACCACTATAATAGCCGCAACTCCACCAGACCCTCCTTGTAGCAGTATGACAGAGAGACCACTATAATAGCCGCAACTCCACCAGACCCTCCTTGTAGCAGTATGACAGAGAGACCACTATAATAGCCGCAACTCCACCAGACCCTCCTTGTAGCAGAATGACAGAGAGAGCACTATAATAGCCGCAACTCCACTAGACCCTCCTTGTAACAGAATGACAGAGAGAGCACTATAATAGCCGCAACTCCACTAGACCCTCCTTGTAGCAGAATGACAGAGAGAGCACTATAATAACCGCAACTCCACCAGACCCTCCTTGTAGCAGTATGACAGAGAGACCACTATAATAGCCGCAACTCCACCAGACCCTCCTTAATAACAGTATGACAGAGAGACCACTATAATAGCCGCAACTCCATCAGACCCTCCTTGTAGCAGAATGACAGAGAGACCACTATAATAGCCGCAACTCCACCAGACCCTCCTTGTAGCAGAATGACAGAGAGCACTATAATAGCCGCAACTCCACCAGACCCTCCTTGTAGCAGAATGACAGAGAGAGCACTATAATAGCCGCAACATAGCCGCAACTCCACCAGACCCTCCTTGTAACAGTATGACAGAGAGACCACTATAATAGCCGCAACTCCACCAGACCCTCTTCTATATGTGCATCTCATGTTATGGAACAAGATGGTAGCTGAAATGTTACAATAGATAATAGACATATTGTTTTTATATTTCAACGACAATAATGTATCATGATCTTTCCGTCACTATATACCTTTATGACGACCATCCTCTCCTTTAAGAATCCGTTTAGAAATGGGATATTCCTCTAGATTAAAACAATCCAATTACCATTGTGATTCTGAGATCGTTATTGTGGTTCCATAGTTTAATATATCTTGCTTCCAAAGCACATAAAAAAATCAACTAATTAATTACTAAGGATATTTTCTAAACACAATTATGACTTAATTCACATTCATATCATGCATAAATAACTCCATCAAATATATGAATTGATATATATCTGTTTACTGACATGTTAAACGATGGGTAAATTGTTTGCTATTTTTCAAAATAACGTCTTGACGGGGCAAACGTTCTCCATTCGTCCCTTTGGACGATTCACCCTCTTAGAAATAAAATCGGCCATGATCACTTTCATTGTCACTTAAAAAACAGCATCTCGTGTCGGGGAGATCTTTTACAATGTGTCCTGTTACTTACTGTTAGTTTTTAAGGATCATAAATATTAATAAAAAAACACAATTTGCAGTGTACCCTTATTTTAAAAAGTGGGTCCAAGTGACGCTTAAGTTCACCCTTTACTTAAATTCACAAATAATGTTAAATTTAACATGATAAATATATTATTATAAATAAAAAGGGGTTGTCGGGAGATGACATCTTGCCTCGCCCAGTATTATCTCCAAGTTAATATGAGGGACTGTTCTAAACCCAAATAGTAATTTTCTTCTCTGAGACCGGCAATTCATCCACGGAGTCGATACTGAAGGTTTGACTGATCTTGAGCTGACCTGACTTTCATACAACTCAGTAGATGGACCCCTTACCTCCACCAGATACAATAGAAGTGTAGTAGTCAGCAACTCACCAACGACGTTGAGCCTGAAGGCCTGGCTGATCTTGGGCTCGGTGCTGACCTGGCACTCGTACACCCCGGAGTCCCTCAGCTGAGGAGAGCTCACTTTCAGGGTCCACTCGTCCGAACCGTCCGAGTGCAGGCTCTGGAACCTCTGGTCGTTGGTGTAGGTGAGGATCCCGACCGTGAGGATGTGCAGGTCCCTCTTCCTGATCCACGAGACAGCCCTGTCCCCGAGGTTCCTCACGCGGCAGTGGAGGTACGCGCTCTGGCCCACGGTCGTGGTCATCTCCCGTCTCGTCGAGTTGTCGAAATAGGGCTGGGAGAAGGGCTGCTCCCAGTAGGGCGTGTGGTGGTCGATAACAGCTCCTGGAACAGTTGGGGATTATCGTTATTGAGGAGGGATATTCGTTCCTGAGAAAGTGATGCTTGTTACTGAGAGGTGACGCCTGTTATTGAGAAGGGCTGCTCCCAATAGAGCGTGTGGCGGTTTGTCATAGCTCCTAGAACATATAGGGATGCTCTATAGTATGTCACCCCTGAGTGTTAGGCCAATATACATACTACTTCTAGACCAATGGTCGAATTTTCAGCAACTCGCACTTGTAGGCATATTAATATAGTCTGGTTTGCCGGTGACACAAAGGTCATACTTCTAATCCCAGTCAGGTGCATCGAGGGAGGTTTTCCCCACATGGATTTCCACACAAATGAGGGTACACTTCTTATAAAATCAACCTTCTTCATCCCTAACACATTCGCGTGGTTCATATGCGTACGACCCGAGTGGCCGCTATCACTGGTGCAGGCCCCTGATTTAATGAGCTATCTATTGGCCTTAATATCGCAGGCCTTTTAAAAAAGTCATGTATTTTACTTAGCCCCACGTATTACTACCCATTCGGGTTGCATATGTACTAATTAGGATTATGTGTTAGAGATGAGGAAGGTTGCATTTGGAAGAAGTGCAACCTCATTTGCGTGGTGGAGAACCATTGAGTACAAAACCAATTCCGAACACACCTGACAGAGATTCAAGCCCCGATCTCCCCATCAACGGGAGTCCAGTACATTGCAACTGTGGTGCTCTTTGACCAATCGACCAATGAAGTGGGTGTCGTGTATTATTCCCCCGACTAGGTATCACCAAGTCACATTACTGACGTCCAATCACGGCCTGACCCCCGCACCCCTGCCTCCGGGAGACCAGTGATATCGGCGCCGTGGTCTGAGTCGCTGTGCGGACCGCAACTGGATTATCATTGACGCGAGTCGCGTTGAATAATGTGTGTCTTTGTTTGTGATATAAACCTGTTAGGATAGGGTCGAGTGCAAGTCTTAAACCTATTTTGTGGGATGGTGGGGCGGAAGGGTGAAAGGCGCAGCGTGGTTTTACAACCGACAAAGGTATCCTTCCACGCCAACAAGAACAGATGGATCACCGAAAAACCATACGTTTGGAAATATCAGTTTTCTTGAGAACGAGTGAAATTTTTATGTTAATATTTTCAACACACCTTCTAAGATAATGTATTGATGTTTATTTGTTGTTACATTTTCTTTTTTTTTTTGTTATGAAGCGGGCAGTTTTCTATTGAAAAATGTGGATATTATCGATATTTGACCACTCATAAAATTATAGAGGAGATGTATAAATAAAAATTATAACTTAATCAACGTGCTTATATTCTTGAACAAACCGTTTCCGAAAAGAAAATTTCAAAACGATAAAAATTCTTGAAGATAACCGTTTGTTCCCACGGCTCTGCATTTCCACGCCAGTTGAAAAGGGCCAATCGCCTTAAGATCTACAAGTCAAATACTATCAATTTTCCAATATTTTTGAGCTTTTCAGTGTTTAATTGTGTGCCAAACGTAAATTTTCCCCCTTTACATCACGATGACATCTTTAAAAAAAAACCTCACCTAGATTTATTCCTATATTTTTTTGCAACGTACCACAAGTAAGAATTTAGTTATTATTTATAAACAAAGGGAAACATTTTACTCACCGACATACAATAATGCACAACTCCTGATTTCCACGGAAATGTAATCAAACAATGATTGTACAGATGAAACACTATCCATACTGCAGAAAAGTTGGAAATTTGTTAGAAAAACTTGGTTTTAATTGGGAAATACTATTTTTGCCGACATTCTGGTAACCTAAACTTTAAAATGAGTGTTTGTTTGTCAAAATCGGTTCAGCCGTTATATAGTAATTTCAACCATCGGAAATGGGCTCTTGAAACAGAAGATAGGAATTGATAATGTCTAACTATAGAAACAACTGCAGATCACATGACTTGACGTATGAAAACGTGAAATTAGACCCAATAATAATTTTTCTAGCTGTAAGATAAGGCCTTTCCTTTAAAAATTGGACTGTACAATAACTATAGTAATAAATATATATATAACCGACCTCGGTGGTGTAGTTAATTAACGCGATAGTTTTGTGTTGAGTTAGACTGCCGATGACGGGGAGATTTGAATTCGAATCTCGGTCAGTTTAACTGGGGTGGTTTTCCTAAATGATTTTCCACTCTCCCTCCACGCAAATACAGGTTCACGTTTTCTAAATTCAACCTTCCCAATTCCGAACCCATTAGCGCAATTAATACGTAAACGGATAACCCAAGAGGGTGGTAAGATGCAGTGATAAATTAATTAATATATATCTATCTCGACGCACATGGTCAATTCGGTATTAGTGTTATTTCCCAACAAAAGATATAATTTAGATTTAAAATACAAATAAGAAATTCAGATTAAAGTCTCTGACGTGTAACATTTCAGAATTATTTAGACACTTTTTAAAATAGGTCCGGGATCTTATGAAAACCTTTAAATATGTTTAAAAAAAACCAACATTAAAATGCTGACGTCGAGATGAATTTACGATGCTACATTTCATACAGTTGTGTAATGCGGGTCGTATTATTGTCAAATACGGCTGACGCTAATCTACGTGTTCATTTCGAGTCACCGCTTCTGTCATGTATGGTCGACACAAATATATTTATGTTAATAAAGCTTTAAAAATAGGTCGAATAAAATGTGGTGGGTGGTGACTATGGGCCAAAATTTGGCATTTTATTCATTTGTTCGAAGTGAGATGACAATAACTTCTGTTAAAATGTCCAAAACTAAATAAAGGTTTCGTAATCACGTGTCGTGGAGCTGTAATGTAACCATTATCACCTTCATGCTCTATAAGCAAAGATCATTAACCTAGTAATTATCTCAGTTTAAAAATGGTCCAAACGCCACCATTTGCACAGGGAAGTGCGCGTAAAATGTTTTGGTCGCTCAGAGAATGACATAAAAATAGTTATAACGTGAGTTAGGGCGGAATAAAACCCGATTTAAGCTCAGTGTTATTTTTTAAAGTTCGGATTAAAATTTTTTTGTGGTAAATGTAAATAAAAAATGGTTTCAATAGACCTAGGTTAGTCTAGTTCATTTTTTTACACATATAAATCTGAACAGTTCTTGAATAATTTAAAGGAACATAATTGCATTTTACAAAAATTTTTTTTTCAAAAAGTACAGCGTCCGGATTATATGCATATGTACTAATTACGATAATGTGTTAGGTACGAGGAAGGTTGAGTTTAGATTAAGTGTACCCACATTTGTGTGTAGGGAGTTGGTGGAAAATGATATAGCCAAACCCACTCTCGGTACACTTGACTGGGATTCAAACCCCAATCTCCGTTTCCTCGACAGTCCAGTCTATTGTGGGAGTGATACCTTAGATTATTAAACCACAAAATAAAATAATTTTTTTTTTAAAAAAAAAGAGAAAAATTCCTGATTAATTTCTACGATAGCCTTTTTTTTTAAACATTACTAACGGATTTTTACTAAAAATTTAGCTTATAAAATTGATGTAACAAAAATAATAAATAACGACTGATTTCAAGCCTAAAGAGTAATGCTTTAAATACTAATTATAATTATATAATAAAAAGCTAAACCTATTACATACATAAACAATTTTCAAGTACTGTTAAGGTTTCATCGTGTTGTAAATTAAACTAAACGATCTTACTGAATAAATTTTGATTTATTTTAGCCATAAAGTTGTTTTTGCTATCACAAACTGTAAAAATATGTCCCTTAACTCACGTTCCTTTCCATCGTACTTTAAAAACTACACATCCTACTAAAACAATTTAATGTTTTATAGATGAACTAATAACTGTTACCTTTGAAAAATTGAATTTATGTAGTCTATTCATTTGTTAAAAAAAATCAATGTTTATTTTTTCATTCATCCCAAGAAAAAACACAACAGGGTCCACTCAACGCCTAAATAAAAACCTCCAACTATCAGTTCAACCATCGCCCGATATACTTGTACCCTACATATTTTTTTTTTAAAAGTAAGTTATTCCGACGTAATTGTGTTTGTTTTAGAAGTCGATGTTAACAAGCATGTTTACGGGAATGTTAAAACTGCAAGGGGGTAAAATGTAATTGAATTTCATCTGCTAGCAAGGAAAATGGTGGCTATGGGGATTAAGGAATAGGGGGAGGGAAGCTAGAGGATAGTACAAAGTTGAAGTTGAAATTGAGAGCAGAACGGGAATTGTTATTAAGGAAAGGAAGTACAGATAAAAAGAAACAGAGGTGATGTCGGCCCGGTGAGACTAGGAAGCTGGATTTGATACCCTACAAGACTTAAGGTGGGATGTTAGAGATTGCGAGTTAAGGGAAGTTTTTTTTTTTCATCAAATTAAATCAAATATTTCTCCAGTAGAAACATAAGAGTTTTAATCATTCACATATTAATCTCAACAAACATACATATATGTTTGACAGATAGATACGCGTGGCAAGGTACGGGTTGGACAACATTTAATAATTATCAGACATTTTCGAAATACTTAATGGATTGAAATAAGGAAATGCACTTTCCCCATTAATTTTTAATCTAACCTTAGAGTATGATCATTTTATTTAATGTATTTTATTGTGTAACAATTTATATGAATTTCTAGTTATACTAAATTTCAGCCTCGTATATTAATTTCTTTACAATGATAAGGAAAAAGCATAAATTTTCAGAATATGATATCTAGGTGGAGTAATCCCCACTAATAAGCATAAATAATAGCTCTGGCTATTAATTCTTAATAAAATATCAAGTTTAACACCTTATAACTCGTGAACTGTAATGATTTGAGATCATTGAATCAATATTTATAGCTTATAATTATACACTTGTTAAAATTGTACAATTATTTTTATTGCTAAATGACCTTGAATGACTAGTTGTATCACAACCGGTCAGGGTCTGTAATGCCGTCAAGTTGAGACTCACTTCTTCTCCGAGTGAATGTTCAGCTGAATGTTCAGCTGAATGTTGTCCTAACATCCGACACGAATGAAACCATAAACCTTTGCAGTTGGGAGACTCTTGAAGATTTTTCCGAAAACATTGATATCCAATATTTGTAAAATTTGTTCAGATTGTTCCATGAAATACATGGCATATAAGTCTAGAATATATTTCTAAATGATTTAATTAAAAAACAAAAGAAGAACTTCCATGAGTACGTGTGAAAATAGGCATTCTTAGAATCATTTAAGTTTCTGGATATGCCTCCCGTAGAGGATGAAGACGAGAATGTAAGATTTGAGTTTTAGAATGAGCTCAATGAAGTCTTGAATACATGTGAACCGGGTGAAAGAATCATCTTGTTAGGAGATATGAATAGTTGAGTGGGTACTCACAGAGAGAATTCAGAGACGGTATTAGGAACGTATGGTGAATACAAGGTAGACGAGAAGGGTAATGGGTCATTGAGTCTGTGTTTAGACAAAAGTGTATTCGTGTCAAACATAATATGGTTTAAGCACAAATCTATTCACTTGTATACATGTCAAAGGGGGGCGATTCAAGAAAGATGGTTGATTCTGTGGTGTATGATAGAGACTCAGAAGTTTAGTAAAGATTACCAGGTCTGTGTGTGGAGCTGAGTGGGAAACGGAACACTTACTAGTGACCTCAGTAAGGGAATTGGGTAGGAATTTTTTCGAGGTAGCAGTGCAAGAGTATTAAGCAAGTAAGAGTAAAAATGGAAAAAAAAACTGAAGGATATATAAATTAGAACGCAATATGAAAGATTGCTGAGGCCAGAAATTAACTTTAAAATAGCATGAATGGAATGTCGAAATAAATGCTAAATATTTATAAAGTGCTTGGAACAGAATAAAATAATCAATAGCTGAGACCGCTAAAGACGTGTGTGGAGTTGCGGTGGTGGGAAACTTTAAAAGAGATGCGCGGGGGAATAAACTGACGAGAGAAAATAAAGACGTGATAAAACGAATGATTGCCGTGAAGAGTGAAAGATAAATTAAGAGGTTTTGGAACATAGGCATAGAGAAAAGGAGGAATGATAAGAAAGTAGTAAAGGAGAGTAAGGATTAAACAAGATTAAAAGAAGGAGAATGAATGCAGAATGGTTTTGAAGAAAATAAGAAACTGTTCTTGAAATGGGTAAAGAGAATGAAACAAGGAGTAAAAGGAAAGGACTATGGCATTCAGAATGAACGTGGTGAGATTATCTGTGATGAAAACCGAATAAGAAAAAGAATATTTTGAGCAATTATATTATGAAAAAGTAAAAACGTAGCAGAAATTAGGGAAAAATGTTATGATTAATGAAATAATTAACGATGATGAGGTGTTAAAAATATGAAACTGTTAAAGAATGTCAAGGCTGCAGGCGTAGATGGGATCACAAAATTGCTTGTGGGGATATTATACTTCCTACTTACCAGATTGTGTGAGTTGTTCAATGTGTGTGCTGAGATTTAGAATGTTCCTAATGACTTAAAGATTGCTGTCATTGTTCCTATGTACAAAGGCAAAGGCAGTAAGGGTGAATTTAAGAAATAAGGGACAGTTCGTTTATTCAGTATTCCAGGAAATATTTTTGGGAGAGTCTTAATTAAAAGGGTGCGTGAAAAACCCGCGGATAAGCTTTGGGGTGTGTAATGTGATTTCATGCCAGGTAGAGTTTGCATGGACCAGATATTTGCAATGCAAGAAGTGATTGAGAAATGTATGTCAGTAAGGAAGAAAGTATATTGCGCATTTGTTGATCTGGCTAAAGATTACGATCGAGTGAATAGAAGTATGTTATTGAATGTTCTTAGAGAGTATGGTGTGGATGCATGGTTAGTAAATGCAAGTATGGTGTTGTGTGTTGGAGGTAAAGCGTGCGTTTGGGTGGATGAAGCTTTACGCGAATGGTTTGACATTGAACAGGGTGTTATACAAGATTGTGATCAATGTCTCCATGGTTGTTTAAGGTACTCATGGAAAAGTGTATGAAAGATGCCTGTGAGGACGGGGTAGGTATACAAATGGACAATGTGGATGTCAGAGTGATTTTATAAGCATATAATGCTGCATTAATGGCTGAGAATGAAAGTGAATAGCAGAATTGATTAAATCATTTGAATGTGGCGACAGGCAGAATGGATCTTCCTATAAATGTCTCCAAAAC
Source organism: Timema bartmani (assembly GCA_902151455.1). Lineage (NCBI taxonomy): Eukaryota > Metazoa > Arthropoda > Insecta > Phasmatodea > Timematidae > Timema > Timema bartmani. Next base: position 50,540 of record CABFWB010003592.1, read on the forward strand.
TAAAACCCACCTCAGGGGCGTAGTTAGCTAACGCGCTAGTTTCATGTTGAGCTGGACTGCTGAGGACGGGGAGATCGAGTATCGAATATCGTTCGGGTGAGCTAGGAGTGATTTTCCTAAATGTTTTTCCCCCCTCTCCCATCACGCAAATGTGGGTTCACTTCCTCTATATTCAACGTTCCCAATTCCAAACCCATTAGTGTAGTTAATACTTAAGAGTACAACCCGAACGGGTAGTAAGACACGATGATAAATATTATTATTATTTCAAAACTAAGGTGATAATTTTTGATAAGGACGGATTAGGGAATGATTGTAAGGTTAGTATAAATGGAAAACTGTTATGACACGTGATTTGTTTTGTGTATCTAGGTAGAATGTTTTGTAAAAATGGAAGGATATAGGGTGAAATCAACAGAATTGAAAGAGACAAAGATATATGCTAGTGTCAAACATGGTTTGTCAGGAGAAATACAAGAGAAAGCAGAATGTGGTGTGAATGAGATGTCTCAGAAATGTATGTGGACAATCTTATATGAGCAGAGTCATTAATGAATGCTGTCTGAAAGACATTCATTAGGTCAATGTGAAATAAACGTGTTACGTCGGCTTGGGCATGTTGAGAGGATGAGAGTGGATCGAGTGACTGAGCAAATATATGAAGGTAGAGGGTTTATATCAAAAAGAAGGGGTAATCTATGTAGCACGTGGTTAAATGTTGGGGATGAATGTGTGAAAAAGGTAAACGTTAAGAGCTTTAATAATAAAATAGCATGTATGAGTTGGTGTATGGATGTTGTTGAAATGAAGGGTGTATGCAATTATAGGGAATTGTGGAGGAAGCTAGCAAGTATGAAAGAAGTACGGAGCTTTTTTTTTTTTTTTAGCTATATGCACAGTTTCTTTTCCATCCCTTAAGGGAAGGGTGTAAGGGTGTGATTAGATATGTATGTATGTATGTTGAGAACAGAATTCTGTAGCTTATAACACTTTGTAGTAACTGAAAATTGAAAAATGACACCTGGACACGGGAATCGACCCCGGGACTTCTGGCTTGGTACGCCAATGCTCTTACCACTGAGCTATCCAGGATTCGTCTCGTGCCCAGGGTCATTCTTCACTCATATTTTAAGGCAGAGTCTATGATGGACGTGCGGAAATCGTCGGCTACAAGTATGTGATTATATCAATATCACGAGCCATCGGATAACGCAGCCATCTGCGACTCGGTAGTTGGCTTTTTGCTGCCATTTGCACAATTATTAAATTGTACGGGATCGCACATATTAAGAATTAATAGCCAGAGATATTATTTATGCTTATTAGTAGGGAATTACTCCACTAGATATTTAGTGGAGTAATTCCCTACTAATAAGCATAAATAATATCTCTAGCTATTAATTCTTTGTAGTAACGTCAAATATACAAGTCTTTATCATATTCAATCTGGATATATTTTTATATGGTTTCATGCTAATTTAATAAGGCTTATTTTATTTTCAATATTAGTTAAAAAGTTTTACAATTTGTAAAATACCCAGAAATAATGACTTTATTTTAATCTTTTTCCCTGGACCACAATTCACTTTCTACCAATTTAATGAATATGTCGTCATATCTATCGAACACCACGTTTACTCTTGATACAGAGGCACTCAACGTTAAATATGTCACTTGTTTGTAAAACGCTTCCACAAACTGGCCACAAGTTTGGATTATTTTAATTGAATGGAGTGAACAAGGGCCAGTCCATCAATAACATAGAAGCCTTTTTTGTTATTTTGAGTACTATTTTTAATATTTCAAACTAATGGTAGCTATTGCTGACACTAATCACCCTCCTAATACTTTTACCTTGAACTATATATTTCAAGTGATCACCCTCCTAATACTTTTTCCCTGTATTATATATTTCAAGTTACTGCTAGCCAGTTATGGCCCGACCTGTATAAATCAAACATTCTAGGAAAGCTAACAATTTACCCACTCATGAGTAAAATCTCCCGAGTAAGGGAATAAAAGGTTAAATAAATATTAGCTGAGTAACGTTATTTCGTTCTTGCACAGGGCAGCTTAATTATTATTTAAATTTGAAATACATATCCATAGAGGTCATTTTTACCAAGGAAAGTACAGTCACACTCACAATAGCAGTAATATCACCTAACACGTCATTTGTTTATCTTATTGTATTCCTTCACTAGTGTACAGAGTCCAAAAATTTGTTAACGATAGTTATTTTAGTTAGTTTGAAGCTTGTGATATTGTTATCCACAATTTATTAATTAATTTGGGGACACATTTTAAAAGTAGTTTCTTAATTATCTTATGACCATAAAATTCCTTAATGGCAATTATTTCACCATTTAGAATCCTTTAGTCTAGAGTATTTAACGACAGTTTTATTAGTTTGAGGTCCTATTTATTTGTTAATGACAATTATTACATTTGTGTGAAACCTATATCTTCGTTAATGACAGTTCTATCATTAGCTTGGGAGCCTGTAAGATTATTAACGATGGTTATTTTATTAGTTTGGGATCCTATAAGTTGTTAACGACAGGTCTTTTGTTATTTTGGGATATTGTGAGCTTGTTAACGACAGTTCTTTTGTTAGTTTGGGAGCCTGTAAATTAATTAAAGACACACATTTCCAGTGTTGGATTCTATGATTTTATTATAATACTTATTCTCATATCCTCATTATAGTCAATATATATTTATATATTTATTAAACTATTTAAAAAACGATGGAATCAGAGTTAAATGCGAGTATTACTTACCTTTATTGTATTTCAACAAAATTAGATATAACGAGAACAACAATTTATAATTAATATAAATCATCATTATTATTATTATTATTATTATTTTCAATATATGGTTTGTGTAGAAGTAAAAGTGAAACAAAGCCTTGTATCAAAATAAAACAAATAATTTTACCAGTTATAAAACATATACAAATGTTAATATTCATTTTCAAACAGCTAATTGGTTGCTAGTAATTATATTTAATTGACCGCAACCTTATTAACGGCACATCAAATTAAGTATTAAAAGGTTTTAGAGAATAAAATTAACCCCCTCATAGCATTATGTGTATTTGTTAAAAAATAAAAAATAAAGCTTTAAGCAAATTAATTACTAATGACTCAATTATTTTAAAAAGCTTATACAAAAATTATTTGCTTGAAAATAAAATTGGCAATTAGAACAAGTTATTTCTTCGATAAACAAGAATCCTATAAATTACGTTTAGTTTTTAAAAGTACTCATTCAGTTCTCAGTTCTTACTTTTAGTGTCACAGGATTCCAGTGTTTGTTTATTCTTTTTTTTTTTTTCAAGTAGCTGTAAACTACAGAAGGTTTCTTCGCTAATTAAAGGTCTGAAACTTGTAGAGGATAAAGGGTTGGAAAGTATTTTCCAGTTTCATTTCCTTCTGGAAGTCTCTCTTCTTTCCTTCCTCCCCCCTCGTATCTCTCACACAAACAGGGTTGAGAGCTTGGTTGAAGATTTACACAATCAAGGACCTAGCTTGCTTGCTCTCTTCTGAACTACATGCTGTTGTTACTGGGCCGCTACAATTCCTTGCTTGCAAATAAAACCTTTCTACTAACCTACCCACCCTCCCAAAACCCTCGACTCTTCTACCCACAACCACCCCTTTTAACCACCCCTAAGAGATGGCTGCATCGGAATTCCAGTGTACAAAGCTCGGATGCGAAGTAACGGCAGAAGATTATGTTTAATATGTGAGACATTTATTATTTTTATTGGTAGCATTTTGTTCGTTATTTGTTGATTATAATCTCAGTGGCTTAAGTTGTATATCTTAGGGAAAGTTATCATATATCAGGAACTTAAATAAACTATTTAACTTAATGAAAAAATATGAGAAAGGGGTGTGGTGTCAGTAAATAAATATTAGCTCTATTGAAAAACTTTATTTTTAATAAGTAATACAATATTCTGCGTGGTTATAATGATCTTACCAATGTATAAAATATATTGGTGTCTGCCTGTTATTCTTTAACGAAAAAACTATGGACATAGTACGGTTAACATATAGACTAATTAAAATTTGCGTCCACCATTTTGTTTCAAGATGGTGGCTTCAAAACACCTAATTTTTTCCTGAGTTCCTGCTTATCGGATTTTTATTGGGCAGACTTTGAAAGGTTCCTAGATATAGATAGGACATGACGCATCTTGAAAGAAAGTTGTGGTTATAGATAGAACAATATTTTTCAGTACCTACAGAGCTCTGGAAATAATAGTAATAATAGTATTGCAATAAATTCGTTGTCTGAAGTTTATCAGGGGACGAAAGCATGGAAGTATCATAAAACACACCCCGTAACTTATTTAGGCTAATCTCAGAGTTTGATATCTATTCTAAGTTCATCTATCTCTGATCAGCTTGTAACTGTAGAGTTATATATCTGAAATGTGAGCTATTTCCTGTTAAATCCGCACACAGGCCCATAAATGCTGATTCCAGTGGGAGAGCATTGAATCTGTTGAAAGCGATGTTCAAGAATCGCGTGGTTTTGGGTGACGTGGATATAAGCGAATTGATTGGCGCTTTATGCTTGGAAAACGGCGGCCGATTTTAACTTTTTCAGCCATATTTCACTAACGGCTTGGAATAAAAAAGTTGAAACAAAAGTTTAAGATCAATAAAATATACACCTTTTCGCTCCTATAAGTTTTTTCCTATCTTATGGTTTTTGAATGATAAGCTGAAATAACATTGAGGAAATTGGTATTTTTCCGATTTTTGGGAGTTAAACATTGAAATGAAATTGAAGACGTGGATTAACCATTAATATTTAAGGTATTTCAGAAAATATATAATTGAACTACAATTCATCTCTCCATTGTGAATGTATTTCAGTATTAATTGACATAAAAGTAACCGCATTTTCTTTGTTTTTTCAAATTTTTCTTTTGATTACAAGAGGCCTTCATTAGGCCAATATTAGACCTATCAAATCCTCATTTAGCGATTGATTTGACACTATTGTGGGTTGCTAGTAAAATAAAGAATGGTTCTGATACCAGAATAACATTGACATAAATAATAGGCCTATGTGACATAAAATTTTATCGATATAAAATATATACTATTATGCGATTTATAGACAATGTGGTGATAAATTTCATATTTAAAATGCATTACTAATAAAAATAACATAAAATAATAATAAAAATAATAAAATAATAAAAATTATAAAATAAAGTAAAAATAACATTATTTGATCATAATCATGATCTTCATTCAAATTTTCAAATTTTGAATTTTTGACTTATAATTAGCATTTCTGAAAGTAAGAAGTAAATATTAAATACGCAGCAAAAGCGTTAATTGACATAAACGTAACTACATTTTCTTTGTTTCAGGAAACAGGATTAACAGAACAAGATAATGGAAGAGGATAAGTGAATTCTCTGCAATCCAAGTTTGCAGATGGGTGAAATAGTTGAAGTAGAAAGAGGATTAAGTTCTTTCGTTGAAGCCAGCAAGGCAAGAAATGATGACATTCACATAATGATGTCATCGAGTACGCAAATTACTGTCCACGTCAATTGCCGGAAGAAGTACACTGCCAAACAAAATATCAAGGCACGGCAGCGAGAACTTGCGAGGGAAGCTAAACTAGAATCTGGTCCATGTACATTACGAAGTAATGCCATTATGTGCAATTGTTTATTTTGTGCAGAAGAGGCAAGGTCACCAAATAAAAAGCTGCCAAAGAACCGGTGACGTGTGGTTTCCAAAGTAACAAATTACGGTAAATGTGCAAATAAATAAAGGTACTGTGATGAGCGTCAATCTAAAAGGGGGAATTACCCGCCTCGGTGGCGTAGTTGGCTAACGCGCTAGTCGACCGCCGAGGACGGGGAGATCGAGGTTCGAATCTCGGTCGGGTGAACTGGGGGTGGTTTTTCCTAAATGGTTTTCCAC